>OX465288.1:19321519-19504019 GCA_949987695.1 Merzomyia westermanni | reverse complement strand
ATTCTATGCGTTATTTACCGCTGTTCTCTCCCTTCACACCCGCCCAGAGTATGCCGTTACCCATTTACAGCATTAATGGCATAGCAATTGTACGAGTCCATTTCATTGTCAGCTAAAAAATCTAATTTTTCCTTCAAAGAAAAACTGATGGGTTCGTCAGTTTTCAAGCGTCAGGCGTCAGGCCGTCAACGGAAGAGTGATGAAAGCTGTTAGCGATAGCACTGCGAGAATACGAAAAATAAATTGAAGCGAATGATGGGCCCTAAAACCTTTTTGACGCAACATTGCAACTGAAAGTGCAAAATATTTGTTTTCGTTTGTAGTTTTTCGTTGAAGAGTTGAGTTGACTAAGTCGTGTTTTGGAATGACAGCCCTCAGAATGCTATCACAGTTTGTTGGCGTTTTTAGATTTCTTTTCCAATTTTTAGCTTCCTCATCTTTGTGCTTTCAAATGTAGGTGTGTATGTGTATGTGTAGTTTCTCTCATTTGCACTTTAAAACTCTCCAAATCTTGAATGATCAACGTCAAGTGTTGTTACTCTAATGTCATTCAATGTTATGTCAATGAGCTAACAAACAAGGCTGCAAACTACAACTAGCAGAGGAGTGGATCGTCGGCTTTTATACCAAGCTGGACATATAAATACCATATTTTAATTTACACATTCTTTCCTTGTTGTTCCTTTCCCTCACCTTAATTTAGTTAATTTCATAATTTTTTCCTTTTATTTTATTTTACATTATTTTATTTATTTTGTTTTATTTTATTTTATTTTATTTTACATTATTTTATTTTATTTTATTTTACATTATTTTATTTATTTTATTTTATTTTATTTTATTTTATTTTATTTTATTTTATTTTATTTTATTGTATTTTATTTTACATTATTTTATTTATTTTATTTTATTTTATTTTACATTATTTTATTTTATTTTATTTTATTTTATTTTATTTTATTTTATTTTATTTGATTTTAATTTATTTTATTTTATTTCATTTGATATTATTTTATTTTATTATATTATACTTTATTTTCTTTTATTTTATTTTATTTTATTTTGTTTTATTTTATTTTATTTTATTTTATATTTTTATTTTTTTAATTTTATTTTACATTATTTTATTTCATGTTTTTATTTTATTTTGTTTTATTTTATTTTATTTTATTTTATTATATTTTATACTATTTTATTTTATTTTATTTTATTGTATTTTATTTTATTATATTTTATATTATTTCAGTTTAGTTTATTTTATTTTATTATGTTTTATTTTATTTTATTTTATTTTGTTTTATTTTATTTCATTTTATTTTATTTTACTTTATCTTATGTTTTTATTTTATTTTATATTATTTAAATTTATTTTATTTTAGTTTATTTCATCTTATTTTATTTAATTTCATTTGATTATATTTTATTTTATTTTATTTTATTTTATTTTATTTTACTTTATTATATTTTATTTTATTTTATTTGAGTTTATTTTATTTTATTTTAGTTTATTTCATCTTATTTTATTTTATTTCATTTGATTGTATTTCATTTTATTTCGTTTTGTTTTATGTTATTTTATTTTATTTTGTTTTATTTCGTTTTATTTTTATTTTTTTAGTTAGTTTACTTTATTTTATTTTAGTTCCGGGAAACTACCCTATTTAAGGGTATTTAGTCTTGATAGGCAAAAGCTTAACCTATTACATTACACAGACCGAAGTTTCACTTGATCTTGAGACCACCTTACTTGCAGTTTTCTTTTGTGTGTCTCGCAGCGTTAAACTATTTCAAAATATTATTCCCTTCATTGCTCAACCTCATAGTTTGCAGATTTTTAGTTCACTTTGTTCATTCTGAAAGCTTTTTATTTATTTTTTTTTTCTGAAAAGGCTGTTCCAATATTTGTGAGCTTGCTAAATTGTCTATTTGTCGAATCTGATTTTATTTACAGATTTGCTGTACCAGATTCTTTCCAAATTTTCCTAGCGAATTTGTAAGAAAAACAACAACAACAATGAATAGCAATCCACCTTGATAGAATGAGTTAAAGAGGCTTCAGTGATATAGCTGTATTTGTATGAACGAAGAGCTTTAAGGAAGAAAATTTTCTCTAATATTCATACAGCCCGTATTCACTAATTCAATCACTAATCGTATTTGAAGTTGTTGACAACATTTTTGTAAAAACATTTGGATGTTGTCAGAAGACCGCTTCTTGTTTGCAGTATGTAATCATATCTTACTTGGGATATGCTAAACTGTTTCGAATGTGGATTTACAGATATCCGAGGATATGAGTGGACATGCGAATATTATATGTTTCGGTTCCTATATTAAAACAAAAACAGCCTTCTATACATATATACTTTAAGATTATTTTCCCTTCCAGGAAGGTTTACAAAGATGGGAAACTCTCTAAGGAATGTGACGTTTTCACAGAGAGATTCACAGTGCCCGTGAAGTAGGAACGGGAGCCTTTGTAACACTCCTTGACATGACCTTATCTATGAGTCTTCAGCGGGGGTACTACTAGGGCCGACATCACCTCTAAAAGAACAGCAATCGTCTCTCTCAGCCAGGTAGCTCACGGGGCTTTCGTTTAACAGCGATGACATCGAGCCTGGATGGAAAGTGCAGAGAGTGGACCACGAACCTTTCAAGTCTACATATCTTCTCTCTCATTTAATAGGGACAGAGGAAGAGCCTGTGGCCTCCTGCAACGAAATACTCTTTTTAATCATTTTCAAGTTGAATAAAAGTAATATTTTAAGATTAGTTAAATTGCGCATAGGGGCTATTGGGACACATGCATTACAGATCAATTTTTAACATACTATTCCAGGCTTCAAGAAACGATGGAGTTCCTGATGTGCGATTGTCTAGGAAACTCGTACTTCCGATTTTAACTTTCTTACATTTCCATTCGTATGCGCATCCCTTACAAGCACAGACATGCATACACATTTCTATACAAGGCATACCTCTCATTGTGCAAATTGACGAAATTTTCCTAATCGATAATGTCGACACTCAATGGCCACTTCAATTCTATACAAAAAGCCTTAATGAGTTGTAACGTTCTACTAGAAGGAGGCAAGCAGTTAACGGATGGGGCAGTGAAGTGGTTTGCGCTGAATAGTAAAAAGTTGGATAGGAAAAGCTCCTGTCAGTTTATTAGTGACAGCATTTTAAATGAGATATTAATGAGCTGGTGGAAGGTCTTCTGGCCATTTTGATAAATTTTATTTGTTATTTATTTTTAATTTAAAGGTAAACCTATTTCCGAACTTAATGGATTCTGATGTGAAAATAGATGCTCACTTGAATTATTAATGTGGTTATTAAATGTGCATAGTAGGAAATTTAAATTGGAGTATAGTTATATGCGAATGCCATATTAAAGTGTATACTTTATGTAATTATGTTACTTGTTCTGAAGTGAAGAATGTTGATAATTCAAATAATACCTAGCACAAAGGGAAAGCTCTCATCAGTCAAGCAAGCTTAAAAGGTTTGAAGTAGTGAACAATTGGAACTGATCTCTGAGATGCAGACCCAGCAAGACTTCAAAGAATGGTTCATTGGTATATTGGAAGATAGTTCCCACAATAAAGAAAAATCCTTGAACCAACTTGGAGCTACTAAGATAATTAACAAGACATTTGCAAGTTAAGGAAATGAAGGAAAAGCTCACCAATAGCGGAATTGCAGACAAAGTCATTGCCGTAATACTAAAATCAGACCTGCTAAATAATTACTACTAATCGTAATAATTACCGGTTTGATTAATCATTTACTTGAGAATCCATTTAATGATTACTTACCAATTACTTTGAACTTTGAACGATTATTTTCCAATTAATTAAAGAAATCATGATTTTTTACGGTTATTAAAAAAAATCAAAAAGTAATCAAAAAAAGTTGTTTTGATTACTTTTGGTTATTTTTGTTTCTTTATTTTTTTTTGAGTTTTTAAAATTTTTTTTTTTTTAATTTTTTTTATTATTTTGGATTTTTCCCAGTATTGTTGTAGAAGCACATGCGTAAACACATCAACAATACTGAAAAAAATTAAAAAGAATCATGTAATCAAAAAAGTTGTTTTGATTACTTTTGATAATATTTAATTTTTAAAATTTTTTTTTTTTTTGATTTTTTCTAATCCTAGTCAATTAATAATTGCCTTTTCTTGAAAAATAATTCAAGTAATCATTACTAATTAAAAAAGCTCTTATTGCGTGTATGAGGTGAAAATCCCAATCAGATTGAGAGAATTGAAAGGAGCAACTCCGCTCGACCAACTAAAAAATGCGTGAAATCAAGTGCGGAGTTGCCTACCTCCAGAAATCGTCTTCTTCTTCTTTAAATGGTCATCTAACCGCCTGGGCGATTTTGACCGTCCAACATAGCTCGCCAGTCGTTTCTTCGTTGAGCCAACTGGCGCCAATTGAAAACACCGCGGGATCGCAAATCGGTCTCCACTTGGTCCTTCCATCGGAGTGGTGGTCTCCCTCTTCCTCTGCTTCCACCGGCGGGTGCCGATAAGAATACCTTCTGGGCTGGAGCATCTTCGCTCATTCGCACTACGTGGCCTAGCCAGCGAAGTCGCTGTGTTTTAATTCGCTGAACTATGTCGGCGTCTGCGTAAAGTTCATACAGCTCATCATTAAATCTTCTTCGGTACTCGCCGTCGCCAACGCGTAGAGGTCCACAAATCTTTCGAAGAACCTTTCTCTCGAATACTCCCAGAGCCGCCTCATCAGATGTTGTTAGTGTCCACGGGAGGGTGGGGCCGTGTGCAGAAGAACACGCAAGTGGGGAAAGTTTCTGATCGCCATTCACCTGGAAATGGCCAGAGCGATTCTTTTGCATGCGGTTTAAGCAGCTCACTACTTCCGGGCTTTGCGCCCAAGTATCCTCTGGGTAACCACCGAACACCCGTTTGGTGGTGGGCTAAACGTGAGAAGGCGACAACCTGGTAAGGCCACTCCGACATCATCGGTTTAAGGGCTTGCTGGGGGGTTCAAACAGCAGCATCTGATCACCAGGTGGTGCGGCTGCAAGCGGGCGTCTGTCTTGGATCAAGCGGCTCGCTATACAAACGTGTAATAGAATTCAACCTCCCGTGAAACGGGTTGTGCGTTGGGTTTGGGACCCACCACATAAAACAACTTTCCAATGAAATTCAACAACAAATACAGATCGTCTAGGGTTAACAAATTGCTCATGCTAGGCGTACTTAAAGGGCACTGCCTATTGGTACCGAATGCATATAAATAAAGTGTAGTGAGAACAATACTAGATGCAGGAAGTGCGGACTGCAGGTGGTGATGGTCGCAATTGTTTTGTGTTCCTCTCCTATGCTCGCTAGGTTAGGGCTCCGACTATAAGAATTTTCACAACCATCAGATCTTGAAACTGCAATCAAGCTGGGCGCCAGACACGCAGCTAGAACTTTCAAGAGGTTATTCTATGTGTACTTTACAGACCGACCAGCTCAATTTAACCAAATTTTTGAAAAGCTTTTCAGTCAAATAGAGGCCCACTTCCTTTACTAATTTATGGTTTCATTGGAGGCGGATATAAACACAACTAGCCGGAGTGGCAACTAGTATAGTAGGTCAAAGGAGTGCTGGTATCGGTGGATGGTTGATGAACAAATGAAAAAGGAATCGGCGCTTGAAAAGGTGGCGGGTAGTAAGGACTTTACTTTAGGCTTGTCAAAGGCTTTCTACACAGGCGATGTAGCAAAAACTAACCAACCTTGGGAAAAACTACACTTGTCGTATATGTACCTCCATTTATACTATATGTCGATAGCCGTCAGTTGGGTTCGTTAAGGAGAATTTAAGACCAAGGAAGGGACTAAACAAGGAGGGCCAGAGGATAGTGTCTTATACCCGTTAGTGTTTGATTTTGCTAGCAAGATGCTTCCTTGTTGTTGGGTAGGATCATTTGCAAACTACTCATCAAATTCTTCTAAAGGAAGTGAGAAGGGTTGAATCAGATCGAAATTGGTTTTGAAGAGTTAGAGAGATGTTTGGTAGAAGAGAGGGCATACCACATGCACTGCGTTTGTATGGTCTAGAGTCTGGATAGGCAAGAGTTTAAACTGTTTCAATATCCAGATCAAAGTTGAAGCAGAGTGGCTCTAGTCTCTCTAGGAAGGACGATCTCCTCTTCAGCTGTTTCAAGTGGTTGGATGTTAATAACGGATTTTACAGACCGAGATTCGAGAGAGGTGTCTACCGACTTAATTTGGTGGTCATTTGTAGCCTACCTGTGGTTCCGTGGATTAAACGGCTAAGTGGCTGGCGACTGTAACATACTAGGACAGTTCAGAATCATACAAAGAGTCTAAAGTTAACTATGATCACCCTGTTTTTTCACATGATAATCGGATCGATATTTGCAATTTATATTCGAACGCGCAGTCGCAACACACACTTGAATTAGTAGAAGCTAACATCCTTCGCCGAAAAACCAACAGCTGCTTCCTGCAATTTTTCAAATATTTTACTTTATTAATATTGACAATGATCGCCGTAATAAAATACCACCTTTAAATACTGCGAAACGTCAAAAAAAAAGTTCCAAAAATTTAACCCAAAATCAGGTAAAACTTAATAACCCAGCTTATGAAAAAAATGGGGTTAACAATCCAGCTGCTGAAACTTTAAGCCAATCAAAATTTTTGGTGGCGCAACCAAACAAAAGCGATCAAAAAAGGAGAATAATAAAAAGGGCTGAGTAGTTACTTTATCAAGGAAACAACAACAATTTACCAAAAACGAAAACAAAAAGCGTAACAGATAAACCTCACAATCAAAATGTGTGCTAAACTTAAAACTCGACTCTCAACTGGCCAAGCACAGCTGGAACAAGCAAAACCTTTCGCAGAGACTTATTCGTACCGAAACATGTGTTGGACCTGCTCAATTTCTACGCTGAGTGGCGGTCACCCTCGCTTGCAGCTTTTCAAACAACAACCAACTATACAATGTGACGATCTGGGCTCCAAAATAAGCGCTAATATTATTTCTCTCTGCTACGAAGATTATAAGTTTTCTCACCAAAATAACTAACAGGTGGCGCAAAAGTAATCCTCTTATCAGAAAATGCTATAAATTTTGCGATTGGCCCCTAAAGTCAGTTCTGTTTTGATATTTGTGTAGTAAACACATGCGAAATACACGTTAATAAACAATGTTATGCTACACTGCTCCAGAACGCGGAATATTGCTGACTATTTATTTGACCAATAATCGGTCGGGGCCAAACGGTTACTGTGAATGCTGAGCGCTACAGAGCAATAATCAACGAGTTCTTTTTGCCGCAACCTGATGAATTGGGATGGAAAACATGTGGTTCCAACAAGACGGTGCAACAGCACACACTGCACACAACTGATATGCTGAACATCGGAAGCTTACTTTTGCGCCACCTTGTATTAGACAATTTATATTCGATTTTTATTCATAAACAGTTAGATACATGTGAATAAAACAACAATAGAACTTTTTTATCAAAATTTTAAATTTTTTTGGGAAACCAAATGTAAAGTAATAGCTTGCGAGATAGCAAGAAAAGTTCTGATAGCTTAATTTTTCTGCTTGCTTAATTTTTTGTTGTTTTCAATTCAACATTAGGCGAGCAAAAGAGAAATCGAAGTGACGAATAAAAGAACTACCATTATAACTTATAAAAAATTATAACAGTTATACTGTAATTATAACAGTAATACAGTGTACGTTCTAAATTTTAAAGAATATTTCAAAGCGTGGGTTTTATTAAAATAATATATGTTAAAAGGCCGGTTTTTAGAATGTTTAGATGTTTGTTCGCACATCACACAAAAGCTGCTGCATGGAATTGAATGGGTGTGTTGCTAGTTGTCCAAGTTAAAGTTAACGATGTATTTTAGTGCACGGAAATATTTTGTGCCCGTTGTATACACTGGTGGTAATCGATCTCTATATTCGTGCTGAGAACTTTGATCTAAAAAACTCTATATCTAGCTCTATTCTTCCGTTGGGTTTAAAACTTCTAGAAGAACTTAAAATTAGATGCTCTAGTAGCGAAACTCTTCGAGTGTGAGACTCCACTCTTATTTTGAAGGACTACCTACTAAAACCTAACCACCCACGGCCCGAGCATTGTTCCATACCTGGGACCGTGTTCAGCATTACTTCAAGTAAGGAGGCGGGCTACATAAGCTCTGTGGCTAATTTCACGCTAGAAGGCTAGGCAACCGTCCTCCCGTTTCGAGAGGAGTACGTTCCTCGTATATCTGCTGACCATATCCCATCCTTCCTTTTCGCAGATCATCTTTTGGATGACACTGCCCGGGGATAGATCGCCTAGAATGTCTTCCACACGCTTTCGGTGTTGAGCGAATTGTTCGCATTCGAAGAAGGTGTGGCGTACGTCGTCTATGCCTCCCCAATAGAGACAGTTCGGGATTTCAACCTTGCCCATTCTGTGGAGGTATTCACGAAAGTAACCGTGTCCGGTTAATAGTTGGGTCCTGTGGCACTGCCACTTTATTGTCGTTGCCAGCCCTGGATTGTTTCTCTTCTAGCCTGCGCGGTAGCAAGGTCTCTACGAGCTACTGAGCGAAGTTCGTAAATTCTTTTCTTTCTATCCCATAGAATTGTAAATTGTTCAGTACAAATACCCCAAAGCTTCTGCGGTATTTAGTGATTCATTATAGAAGTGCGAGGAACGAACTCCACTCGCTATTATAGGCCTTTTTGAACCACTGCTGGGGGACATGGCTCCTAATTACTACCTCCACCAGAGGGTGTTGCGATTGTATAATAATGTTAACAAGACCTTCCGTCGATCAGTTGAGCTTCAAATAGGAAAGCCATCTTCCATATTATTTGGTTTTTCCAACGCGGGAAACCTGGCAGTATGGTAAGTTCTCGGCTACCTTATTGAGAACTTGGACTTCAGAAGTCAGCATGGAATTAGGCGTGTAATCCGACGGCATCAAGCTTCCGACCTTTCCTCATCCCAAATTCTTAGGGGTGACTTTTGTTAACATAGCAGCACGTAATTTCAACGGGTTGAGAGTTATTCGGGTGCTCTGGTGGTGATCATGTTTCCAAAAAAAATTTTGAGCTCACTTGTTTTAAATTTTTTCTTTTTTTTTTTTTTTGTGTCCACCTTTTTTATTGCCATTGTTGTTGTGTATATCTGATTTAATGATCGTTTGGTTGTGGTGATGATGGCAGGTGCAAAATTCTTTCGTCTGCGCTGCCCACGAACAAAAGATTCGAGCTGCAAAAAGAAGGCGAAGAAACCAAAGTCGAGAAAAGGTTAATGGAAACAATAAACTGCACAAAAGTATATATGTGTGTATATATCAGTGCATGTTGCTATATGCGGCTGGCTGCTCAACTGCTGACTACCTGTCGGATGGCCTCACTGAGGATCACACTCACATTTCGTATGCGCCATGCATTGCTTGTCGTTGAGTTGCTGTTTACTGCCACCTGCTTGTATAGGATTTGGTTTCTTTACCTTCCTTTATATATACCCAGCTGCGCTAATTCAAAGCATGGCTACTTGTAAAGGCATCTCCACTTAATTCAGCCAAAAGCTGAAAAGCATCTAAGCATGTTGGAATTCCAAGATTCTTCCGTCGCAGCTTGCTTGTAAATGAGTTTTATTGAACCCTATAAGTCCCGCCGACCACCTGCAGTCTGAGGCAGAATGATATATTTTGCAAGAGGTAAAGTCAGCACAGCGCTTGCTCCGGTTACTCTAGCCCCATCTGCGCAATAGCTGACTATAGATGGCCCCCAGTTTCCTTTAAACCTCGCCTTGTCCAGTTCGCAAAGTATCCAACCGGGATCCAGGTGATGCTTATTCAATCGATAGAGAAGTTGGGCATTCGCATAGCATCTTTTCAACTTTTTTAGAGCTCAGAGCCTTAACAGACGAATGTTATATCTAACCGTAGAAGGACCGGCTCCGCTGGCTAGGCCACGTAGTGCGAATGAGCGAAGATGCTCCAGCCCAGAAGGTATTCTTATCGGCACCCGCCGGTGGAAGCAGAGGAAGAGGGAGACCACCACTCCGATGGAAGGACCAAGTGGAGACCGATTTGCGATCCCGCGGTGTTTCCAATTGGCGCCAGTTGGCGCAACGAAGAAACGACTGGCGAGCTATGTTGGACGGTCAAAATCGCCCAGGCGGTTAGATGACCATTTAAAGAAGAAAGAAGAAGGACTGGATGTGTTTGAATTCACTACATCCTTGATTGCCCCGACTTTTTGAAGACACTGTTATGATCATCAAGCTTGCACTTACAACTTACATCAAGTTTCGGAAAGAAACCTGCATCTCCATCTTCCGCTTACAACTTTGATCTATCCGTGAACCAGTTCACCGCCGAAAAAAGAGTTCCTTTTCACAGGCGACAAGTGTTACGGGCTTAAAATATACCCACGTTAAAGCAATTCTATCGTAAGAGACGACTAAAATTTACGATTATGAGGTGCTAGGGGTCAAAGAAATGATTCCCGCTACAGTCGAGCTAGTAACAGAAGGTGCTTGTATCAGAAAGTAGGTGATTCACTACAGCAAAGCCCTGCACATAGCTGTAACACTTCGGAAGCCGTCAAGAAGTGTTTTTTCGGTTCCAACAACAACAACCGAGGTCTTCTTACCCTTATCTTCCACTTAATGTCTCCCTATACAGCTTCCTGGAAAGTATAATCCCAAGATATCTAATCCTATTAGACACTTCTAAAGGTAGCCCCTCAATAGAGCGTCATCTAAAAGCTGGGATGTTATATCTTTTTGTGAAAAGAACGAGGAAGAGAACTCTGCACACCATTCTTTTGATTGAGGTCTCTGCACTCTGCTGCGGCATCTCTATAGTACAAGAGCTTATTAATAATTTAACCAGAACCCCATCGATTACTATTTGAGTTAGGTCTCTTTCAAGGTAATTCTCCGAATGCATCACACGCACAGTTATGCGGAGTATATTAAATTGCAGTTTTGTCGAAATTAGATTTCCTTATATTTTATGTTTCCATCTTCTTGTGTTTGCATCTGTGGGTCTCCAAGAAATTTTTTTTTCTTCTATGGTGGCTCTTATTATGCGGTGCAAGATTTCTTCGCCTCCACTTTTGCAATGCCAAGTTAGTCGCCTTGATTTTGTTTCTCATTCGTAAATGTCTGTATTTGCACAACCATTAAATGTATGAGCAAATCACAACAGTCCCAATGTGCCACAGCTGTTTGACTTATGGCTAGACAGACCCTATGCTAGCCAAGTGCACTCATTTGTTTGCAGCCTGCATCCTGCAACTCTGCTTGACTATACACCGACATTAGAGTAGGCGAAAAAAAATAAAAAGAATTATGTTTTTGATGAATATGAAATGGTATAATAACTTGGGTCCGATGTTTTTATGTATAAAAAGGAGAAGGGAGGGATCCACCAAAATGTATACCAAAATGCGCAGGACGATGAATTGAGTATTTTATGTTTAAACTCAAAAGTAGTCCCTTAATTTTAGAGATTTCCAGAGATATTTGACAAAAATTGGGTATACCGACGACATTTCAATACATATTAATCATTTATCTGAACCAGCAAGATAGGACGAATATAGCACATACACACTCATACAATCGATTGTTCCGATAAACGGGGTTTGACCGATAATTAGTTCAATTAAATAGCCAGGCAAGTAAAATTTTTGCAACTTTCACACTTATTACATACTAGCAGACCCTGCAGACATTGTCCTGCCTGAGATTTGACTTGCCTACTTTTAACAAATTGTACTCTCTTCTCCTCCACTTGGCGCTTCCTCGTCATTTATGCCTATATCTTAATTTTTGTTTCTACTTACCCATATTCCCTTCGTTTTTTTTTTTTCATCCTCTTCATTTTTCTGTAACACCTCTTCCACTTCTCAAATTTTCCATCCCTATCCTTTTTCTCCCTTTTCACCTACGGGACTGATATGTACATTGTTTCGAAGATATAGCGGTTTAACTCTTTTTTAGTCTTGGTATCGCTTCCTTTGACATGGGTTTTTTGATGTATAGAACACATATCCATATATAAAAATCCTTAACTTGAACCAAATAAATTCCTAGCTATGCCAAATTGCAGCTTTATATAAATTCGGTGCTTTTCCAAAAACTATATACAGCCAGTGTCGTGCCCAGCAACCTCCTGAACATATCGTGAAAGTTTCATAGACATCGCCAATAAATTGTGTATAGTAACTAAGCACAAACAAAACACAAAATATGTGGGCGTGGCATCTCCCACTTTTCCAAAATTATGTAAATCTTTAATAAGTGACATATATATCCAAATTTCATTAATCTGGACCAAGTACGTTCAGGTTGATGACGAATTGAAGTTTTATATGGCCTGGTAGCGTGGCACCACCCACTTATCCAAAACTATATATAGCCTATGCTGTAACCAGTGAACCCAATAATAAACTGTAAAAATTTCATAAAGATCAGTTTAGTACTTTAGACGCCTATAAAGGACACACAGACACACATTCATTTTTATTTATAAGATTGAATGCTGATATCGAAAATCGAAAAAATTATCTATTAAATATCTTTCAATGAACAAGGTTAGAACTCCAATTTCGCAATATTAAGGCTTCACACATAAGCAGTCTTTTTTAATCCATTCCAAAAAAGCTATATGATTTCATTTAAAAAAAATTGTTTAGTTCCGTCTAATGCATTCAACTTCACTTAACCTGGCTTACAGTTTATGCATGCATTTACCTGTCCATTACTTCTCACCTATTGAGCGCTGTTAAATATCGAGTAGTTTGTGTATTTTGAAATATTCACGATTTGTTTATGTACGCTTCGTTGTAGATTTTGTCCCTTTTTTGTTGTTCTTTTCTTAAATTTTATGGCGCTGTCCTTTTCCATAATCGCACAATACATGTATACCTTTTAGTTAATTGAAAAATAGAAATGGACAGTTAGGTATCTTATCCCATTAGGGCATCAACGCCATTTAACTGTCAAATCGCATAAATAAGTTAGTGTCTAAAATTGCTTATTGACAGCAATTACTACATGTATTGGCTACTGTCCTGTGGTGTTTAAAATTTAAATACTCTTGAGATTGGAATAATTTAAAATGTTTAAATGTCCGTTTGGCTGTGTGAGTTTGATTTTGTTTGCCAGGTCACTTGGTGTGAAATATTTACTTGAATGTGGTAAATATAAGAAAAAAACTAAACAGGATGTGAATAAAGTCCGTTTAGGTATTTAAATATTTGCATATTCGAAACATCCAGTGGACTGACGCTAGGATATTTACCATGTGTATGTGGTGTGAAATGTGTGGAGTTTCAATGCATTCAAACTAATTAGTTTAAAACTTCATCAAAACTAGTATGAACAGCAAGCAAACTATTGTCGGATCTTGTACAGACATATACCAGTCTCAATAGCCATAAAGAGCGTATTACTGTTAGTGGTAACTAGCAGCCCCAAAATATACTTACCTACATTAGAAAAATCGTACTCTCCCCTCTCTCCCATTTCTTGCATTCTCTTCATTTAGTTACCCTTTATCTTTCCCTCCTTTTTCCATCTTCTTCGACTATTCCTCCCTTATATCTCTCTCCTTTATCCTTTTCATTTGGCTCTACTACCCACATATCCGCTTTACTCTTACTTTTCCTCTTCTTCTGACTCTTCCTCTGTTGCTAGTGTTTTGTAGATAAAGTAAATATAAATTTTTTTTGGGCGTGGCACCGCCCACTATTTCCAAAAATTATATTCAATTTGGTATATAGGACACACATATCCAAATAACATTAATCTGATCCAAATAATTTCGAAGTTATGACGCATAGCAGATTTTTTTTCGCCTGGGGGTGTGGCATTGCCCTATTTTCTAAACTACATATTATAGCCGGTGTCGGTTCCTGAAAGATTTATAAAGACCGGTGATGAATTTGAAATTTAAACCAATTACACTCAGAGTTAGGACGGATTAAAATTTCTCATAGCCTGTGGGAGTAACACCGCCCACCTTTTCAAAACTATATATATCCTATGATGTACCCACTGCAGGCGCGTATATATAGGGGGAGGTCCAGGGGGCTCGGATAAATGTGCAGAAGAGCTTCTTGGGTCGAGTTTCATGGTACACAAAGATTTGCTGTCGAAGGTCCAAAATATTATTCCAGAAAAATGTGCGCTACTCGTTGAATTGGAAATAAAACGGACTGTCAATATTTAAAAAAAAGAATGTCCCAACGAAATTGAAAACACCCATGAGTTGGAGTCCGATATGAGGATCTGGAAAAGATAGTGATTATTGGATTCCACTCTAAAAATAAAAGTAGTAAGTACTAATTTAGTTACCATTTTAGGTTCTGTTCAAATATTGCTGCAAAGGAGCGCCCAACCAATTTTATTGAAGCTCTGGACATTTGTAACGCAAAATTTTACAAACAAATTTACAGTTTCCTTTTAATCGGGGCTGCATTGCCTGTAATGGTAGCTTCAAGCGAAAGGTCATTTCCCTTTCTAAGAAGATTAAAAACATATCTCTGAAACAGCACTGGAGAGGATAGGCTGAATGGACTAACAGTATTGAATATTCATAGAGATGTCGAAGTCACTACTACTTCATACATATACATCCTACCCCTATCCATGCCCCGATCCCTATCCATAGTCATATCCCTATCCCTATCGATAGAACTTTTTTCCTTAATATATCTTTAATACATTGCTACGTACATTCAATTTAACATAAATGTGAACTTGTTTTGTTACTGTTCTTCAAAAGAAAAGGTACTTATTTTTGGTATTTTTTTCTCTAGGTTTTGATAAATTTGGTTTGCGTCCCCACTAGTGACAAAAATAACCCTGCAATTTCGTAATTTCCATTTTACACTCAAAATCGTTATTATGGAACAAAATTTGGACACTGGAAACATCTAAATTTTTCAACTCTAGGTACACCAGCTTTCTCCAAAAATGTCTATTCTTTGTTGGTACAGATTTGAGCTTTCTCTAACTAATTTGTGAGAGTTAGAAAATCCTAGTTCTATACTAATATCTTTTCTGACTGGCTTTCTGTTTCACTGAACGGTTGCTATTCAGCAAAAAGAATGTTTTTTAAGTAATTGTTAAGATTGATATGTATGTTCTTCATTTAATTGAGTTAACTTTTTATCCCCGCCTCATTCGCTCCCTAGTCCAACAGAAAATTCAGCTACGAGCTAGAAAGGGCTAAAATTCGCCAATGTTTTCTCCCTAAAACATGCAAACTTGTTCTAAATGTCGCCTTCATTATTATTATTATTATTATTATTATTATTATTATTATTATTATTATTATTATATATAAATAGACAAGATGAATGAGATGTAGAACCATTTTCTGCTAAACTATAATTCTAAGGTATACAAATTATATACGTATAGATAGGAAATTTTGAGGTGTACTTTTATCCGTAAATAAAAAAAATTTAAAAAATTATTTTAATATAAAAAATTTAACATAAAAGTCACACCACTACACATTCACTTATTCACACTATAGACACGCTGTGTTTGTGTACTTGCTTTTTGTGTACTATGCTGAATCGTGAGCATGGCCGAGGAGTTCCTTTGTAGGAAAACATTAAGAGCCGTAGTAGGGTAAGTAGACTTGACATGCATGTTTTTGTGTTATTCGTGTGGTCGGCTCTCACTGTGAGTGCGAAGAGTTGGTAGTGGACCAATGAAAAATAAGTATTCGCACTATAGATACTCTGTTGTGTCATGCATTTTTGCTTTAGTTGTTGTTATTGTATTGATTACTGGCTACGATGCCCAGTGTCAGCTGCTCTCCTGAGAGCAGGAAAAGTTGCTTTGTTGGATACATTAAACAAGCAATGTAAAATATGAGCAAATATGTAAAATTCATTGCTGATACCTACAAACAGGGTTTACAAAAATAAAATAAATGAATGAATAAATGACCGAAGAAAATTAAAGGAAAATAGAGTAAAGGGAAAGAATTGAAAGGAAGGAAAATTAAAGGAAAAAAAGGAAAGAGAAGGAAAAGGAAAGGAAAGGAAGGAAAATTAAAGGAAAGAAAGGTATGGGAAGAAAATAAAAGGAAGGGAAGGGAAAGGAAAAGAAGTTTGAGGAAAGGAAAAAATAAAATAAGAGAGTAAAAGAAGTAATCAAGGAAAATAAAAATATGTTAGAGAAAAGGAACTACATAGAAAGGAAGAAAAAAGGCGGATAAAAGATACAGCAAAAAAATAAAATTAAATAAAGTTTACTGGTGGAATTTCAACCACTGGGCTAACTCTAGTTATTATTAAAGAATGGGACGCGACAGAGAGTCCCTTTCTGGATATGAATTCTGCCTCAAGCCGGGGTCGATGTCCTGCAGGCATATTCTAATCGCCTAACCTGCAGGGGTTTGGCTCAAAATTTCTACTTGGAGCCGCCGGTATATATTTGATTCCTAGGCCGTTTGAAAGTAACTTGCTTGTAGTTCCTCCCGAAGAGTAGTAAGTTCGCGTTATCTATATTAAACCTAAGAATACATTCCTGAGATTTGATTAAGGTCGCTAGAGCTTTATCACATCACGTTCGGAAGTGCTTTTTTGCTTATTGTGTACGCTATTTAAAAATTTGTCCCTACACGGCTAAAAATTGTAACCTAAATTTTAAACTTTTTCGCGCTACATATATGTCCAACCCAAATTTGGTTTAGAATTTAAATTGTGCCAGTTTTCGAGAAAATGACCGTGAAGAAAAGAATTTAAATTTTAAGCCAGAAATGTCTTAACAATTTAAAAAAAAAACATAAAAAACATTTGTATCAGTTGGCAGGATTCGAACCGACGCTCCCGCATCAGAGTCGTCTGCTCTACTCACTGAACTACGGCGCACACAAAACTGTAATGACGAAAATTCAATAACTTGAAACCCCTTTCAGAAATAAATGAAAAGAAATTTGAAAAATTTTACAAATTTTGTTCAGTTCAGTTTTAAATCTAATTCGCAATAAATTTAAAATTGGTTAGGTAATTTAACGGTTTGGAATTTATTACAAAAACGTTTAAAAAATTGCTTAAACCGACGAATGGTTTAAAATATAGGCTCAAATTTTTAGCCCCGTAGAGACTGAACTCGATGATTGAATGTGTGTCTTGTTTCTACCATGCATAGCCCTGACTATCTTCTCGTTAAGCTCCAAGGTCTGTTTTTGCAGTCTTCAGCAGAAGTTTGTACTTTCTTATGCTAGTCACTAATGACCTTAGCTATTCGGAGGCTCAGTATAAGCTCGCTATAGGTATGCCACGGCCCAAAGGTTAACGGGGTCCCACAAATGGTTTCCGCATTTGATACCAAAAGGTCCTAGCACCGAACCCTGACAGGTTCATTCAGGCACAAGACTACTCATAGCCACCTCACTCCCTTGCACATTCGTGATTCTGACTAATGACAAATTGACAAGATGTATATACAGGGTGGCTAATGAAAGCCGCTACCAAAAAAAAATTAAATAACTTTTTTTCTATTTAATGAATCTGGTTAATTTTTTTTTTATTTTGCAGATTGACTTTTACATTTAACAAAAATGGATAACTGGGACACTGAAACAAGAATTTGGATTGTCCGCCGCTATCACGCACTGGAGTCCGTAGTTTCGGTTCAAAGAGAGTATAGGCGCACGTTTGGCGGCAATCCTCCGAGCAGATGGACCATAATAAGACTTGTAAACAATTTTGCCGAGCATGGGACAGTCAACAGAAGACCTTACCATCGAAACCCTTCAGTTCGAACGGAGGAAACAATCGCTGCTGTAGCTGCTGCCATAAAAAACAATCCACGTGTTTCGACAAGAAGCTTATCTGCTCAAATGGGTGTAAGCAGATAGTCATTACAGTCAATTATGCACAAAGATTTGGACTTATTCCCATATAAAATTCAAATGGCCAACAAACTGAACGCTGCAGACTTGCCGATTCGCTTGGAATTTTGCCAGAAGATGCTTCAAATGGTGGAAGAGGATGGAAACATGTTGAACTGTCTTTTCATGTCTGACGAGGCCCATTTCGATTTAAACGGCAACATAAACAAACAAAATTGTCGAATATGGAGTGCTTCCAACCCACAGATACTCCATGAGACGGAATTGCACCCACTTCGTGTCACAGTGTGGTGTGCAGTTTCATCACGCTGCATTGTCGGGCCCTACTTCTTCGAAGAAAACGGTCACACCGTTACGGTTACTGGAGACCGTTACTTGAGCATGTTGAGAGAGTTTTTCTATCCAGAATTACGCCGAATGAGAATTTCTTTCAACTCTCTGTGGTTTCAGCAAGATGGTGCAGCTCCTCATATAGCCCAACCTGTTATGACAGAATTGCGACGAAAATGTCCCAATAAGCTGATATCCAGAAACTCCACATTCCGTTGGCCACCCAGGTCGCCTGACCTTACTGCACCTGACTTTTTCTTGTGGGGTTATTGCAAACAGGAAGTCTTCAAAGCAAAACCAACAAATTTGAATGAACTAAGGCAATCCATTCGAGAAACAATTGCGGCTATTTCTGTCTCAACTCTCCAAGCAGTAATGAACAACTTTTTGGTAAGATGCCGCACATGCATCGACGAGCAGGGGGGGCATTTAAATTCCATTATTTTTAAAACTAATTAAGCTATATTTAATAAAATTTAATGAGCTTTAACATGAATAAAAGAAAAATGAATTCCATACACTGAAAAAAAAAATTATTTGAGTTTCTTAATGTAGCAAAATTCATCAGCGTATTTGTTGGAAGCTTTTCTGGGCATAAAGACAAACGCACATAGTCTACCAAGTGTATAATAAAGTGATAAGTTTCGATAAGATAGAATTGGTTCCTATTACTCATGCACACTTAAAACAGAAGTTGACTTAAATCTGTTGCTTTATACATAAGTTAAGCCAAAACTGATTACCAAACCCAGAGAATAGTAGTCAAGTTTTCTTAAAAATAACAGACTTTGAATCACATAAGGAACAGCTTTGAAGTCACGGTTGACCTTACTAAGTATATAAGTATGCAGGGACAAAATTTTAAGACAGCCGTTGCTACATACCGTAATGTCTCAAGTTTTAGACGTCCACGATTACACTAGACCCCTAAAAGTCGATCTAAATGATAGTGTAAATTAATCCATTTTCTGAAACCAACTTATTTAAAATTTTGTATAGTATAATATTTTTAACTACTATTTTTACATAATTTCGATAAAAGGCAACCCAGAATGTAAATGACAATTTTTCAGGCAGCAAGATGGCGGCAATTGTCAAAATATGTCACTAGAGAGTTAAACTTCTAGTGATTGAATCATGCTTACTATCTAGCCCTCGCTCTTCGGTTTGAATCTTATAAAATGTGGACTTCAAGCATGATCAGACTGCATCAACGCTCAATTTTCCTCTGAGACTGCAGAGTTTTTTTATTTACATTCCCAAAAGTTGAGAGCCATATCCCATGTGATTTCATAGATTAAAATAGAATTTGTATATGTCCTTTTAGAGTTCATACTTCAGTTCCAATTGTTCACACGTCTCACCTACGCTACAAAACATAACTGTGAAATATGAACTTGGTTGGCAAGCAGACTTTGAGCTCTTGAAAGCTTGAGTGCCGTATTTCAAACGTCTGTCAACGGTGCCAACCAACATTGTTACAAAGCGCACTATCCTTTATCTGTCACAGGCACCCCTCCCCCGACAACAGAGCTATAGCCTCACTCGTCTCAAAATATTACAAAACACCTTCATTCGTATGCCTTGAACTTGGCAATGTGCGATGACTTCGTATTACGATTACTACGAACACTTGTAAGTGCAACACTAATGACAAGAAAGAAATGTGACTACACTCCATCCACTGAACAAATATGCCAAGACTCACTCGAAATACTAGTCGACATTTTCACACTTCACCCCAACAGCGACTTTGTCAAATACGAAGGAATTTCTTTTTATTTTCATTACGAAATTTCTTATTTAAGGTGAAGCAGCAGCAGAGGGCAAAGCAGAAAAGGAAGTGAGTGTGCCAAATAGTTGCCGTAAATGGGCGCCAACTTAAGGGTGGCATTGGCACAAGGAAGTTGCCGTCTTGTCTTGTGGGTCAACGAAATTGTAAGAAAAAAATTTGAAGCAAATAAAATGAGCAAAAGGAAAATGCGCTTAGAAGTAAGTGTAAATGTAGATGTAGATTTGGTATTTGAGTGGAAAATCGATCGATATTATTGAAATTGGATTAAGCATGAATGAGTAACACAATCAAAGCACTCATACACAATTCCGGGAAATGCTAAGGGTGGCAAACAAAAATTGGGGGAGGGAAATCAAATTCAGTAGAGAGCGGACGGTAGTGCATTATGGGACAGAAATTTTATACTCAGCTGAGCATAGAGAAACGAATCGCTATGGATACAGAGCTCCACATACCCAAGATCTGAGTATGATTAGTCTTTAGTCCGTTTGTTTGTAAACACAATAACCTTTTAACTTTTAAAATATATCTTATTAAAATCTGATATGCCATCATTGCTTTTTAAAATGGACGAAATGGGATAGAAGCCACTCCCACTTTTTATAAACATGGTACATTTCATAAAACCCAAAAAAATAAGTATTTAGTACATAATACATCTATAATGACCAAATTTCATATATAAAATGGAATTGCCGCATACATTTAGTTTTTTTGAACATTTTTGAAAATGGGCGTGTCACCGTCCACTTTTAATTAAGTCACTTTTTCAAATACTATAAATCATAAATTAAAACTAGTCAAAGATATTAAAAGAAAATGCCTCGCAGTTTTATCTGATTACAAGGACTTCAGCAGAGAAGAATGGGCGAAATCGGTTAAGGCCACGCCCACTTTTATATAAACGATTTCTTAAAGCACCACAAGCGACAGTATTAAGCAATACCCCAGCGAAATATAATTTTATATCATTTCAAATTTACTTCCAAAGTGACGTGTTGATAAAAAAAATATGAAAAAATATAAGATTTTGAAAACGGGCGTGGGCCTGCCCCTTCTTTCATTAACGCACGATAAGCATATTTGAAAGCAATAATAATTTGGTAAACATATTTCAGGTATAAAAAGTAAAGTTTTTGATACACCACGCCCACTTTTATTAATAGTGTAAAAGTGCCTCAATGAGTTTGAAAAGGCGATGTAATAAAGAGTTCCAAGAACAAAAAGAATAACGAAATATAACAATCTTAAACTGATTTTTAGTGGGTGTGGTTCCGCCTATGTGTCAACTCTCAGTTACTATTTTTCTCTACAACTTTT
Source organism: Merzomyia westermanni (assembly GCA_949987695.1). Lineage (NCBI taxonomy): Eukaryota > Metazoa > Arthropoda > Insecta > Diptera > Tephritidae > Merzomyia > Merzomyia westermanni. The sequence goes on along the minus strand of OX465288.1, from coordinate 19,482,657 downwards.
AAAGCTGTTATATATCCACTTTCTTCAAAAATTGGTAGACACATTTTCTGTACTTTTAGCCATTAAACTGCGGGAATCGGTTTGATAACCACGCCCATGTTTCATATATTTATGCTTGCCGAATGTCACCTCCAACTTTGTTACACCCGAGTGATATTAAAAGTAGTAGTTGGTATATTTTAGTAGGCTTAATCAAAGCGGGATATTTAGGCCCTGAAAAAGGCGGCCGCCGTGGTGTGAAGGTAGTGTTGCCGGCCTACCACACCGAAGGTCCATGGTTCGAGCCCTGGTACAGGTAACATCAAAAAGTGATTTGAAAAAAGTTTTTCAAAACGGGGTCGCCCCTCGGCAGTGGTTTAGCAAACTCTCCGAGTGTATTTCTGCCATGACAGGCTTCTCAGCAAAAATTCGTCTCCTTTGTAGATGCCGTTCGGAGTCGGCAAAAAACTGTAGGTCCCACCAATTTGTAGGGAAAATTCAAATCGGCACACCACAAATTGGAAGAGAAGCTTGGCGCAAAAATCTCTTAGGATGTTTATGATGATATGCCTGTTGTATATCGCGCCATAGAGAGAGAGAGAGAGAGAGAAAAAGGAAATTTCAACGTCTCCTAATTAGAAGTGCCTGATTGAGTCAAGGTTCGAAATATGGGCATAATGATCCAAAAACGTGAAAACAAATCGTTTATGTCATTACAGAGAGCAAACATGGCTTCATCGTCTTGTGTTTGCGCACTTTTCCAGCTCCAAATATTGCGTTTGACGACAACTTTGTTGTAGCCAAGGAAAGCAGGTAGTGTTTGACGGCAAGAAGCTGCTCACGCAACAAACATCTAATGTTTTTCCCACTCGGCATGGCACCTCATCTCTGCCAAAATCGTTCTTCAAAGATTGTAAGCCAGCAGTCTATGAATACCCCCACTAAGAACACTAGATATGGGCTTCCAGTGAACTCGCAAGAACAGATGGAACTATTAGAAATGTCGCACAGAGCAAAGTTAAGTTATGAATAATAGACTTTTCCTCTTTGATTCACGGCAAGGCGACCTTATGAACCCGATACTCCAATCTTTGACTGTGGAAAATATGTACCACCACCCAACTATCATGATGGCAATATTCCGGCTACAAAGTAATGAAGCTTTCTGCAAGGACGAACTATTCAACGAGCTGTGAAAATATGTTTCCGCACATAATAACAGGGAATGAGTCCACTTAATAACTCATAAAAGCTTCTACCTAGCATATTGTTCAATTCAACAACTTAAAACTTTTAGGGACTTTACTTATTTGGGAACCAGCTTTAGCTAACGTTAGAAATAAAGTCCTCTCTCGAAGAACAAATATTTACACCTCTACAAGTCTCCAAACCTACCTTGTTGATCATGGAAGTTTCAAGCATCGATCATACTTCAAAAACCGATAGCGATGCAATAAAAAGAAAAGAAATTCCGTTGGGATTCGCTAGACATGGATTATAGTTTGGAATTCTGGGGCAATCTAGCAACTACTTACTTATCGTGATCATTTCAAGATTGTTTCGAAATAATCCCAAAATAATTGCGTAAACAATCAAAGAATTTCTGGAAATGATCCTGAAAAAGCTCTGAAATGATTACAACAATCCCGATTTTATCCCGAAAAAGACAAAAACATGGTCGCGATAACAGTTCTGAAATTTAGAAACTAGAAAATTAGAACGAAAAATACCATTGAAAATTACACATCACCGAAACCAGTTTGTCTCCAAACCAAATTTGACAATGGATGACGGAAATCGTTCCAATATACATGAGCTTTACACCCTGTCGGAAAATCAACAAAACAAAATGAATTCTGAAATTATCCTAAAATAGGCCCGAAAAAGACAAGAAAACAATCGAGGAAAAGTTTGAAAACAGTCCCCAATTGATGCCTGAAGTATCGAAAACAGTTCCAAAATTATACCGGAAAAAATTCCGAAATGATCCTGAAATAGTCCAGAAAACCATTCGGAAATTTATTCATTGTGCATCAAAACAAGTGTGATATGTTATCTGTCAAAGGCTCATCAACATGGAGTCATTAGGCGTGTTCCCATCAGGAGTGATCCAGCTCCAGATAGAAATTTTGCATGTAAATGCAACAACAACGTTGTGATCTTGATATTTATCTGGCTCAATTTCGGAGCCGTATAGAAGCTCTGTTCGTTTAGTTTTTTGTAGTAGATTTTTCGACAGAAAACCCTTATTTGCTTGGTAGCACATACATACATATATACACAAACAACTCTCATACAACTGATCCGTATCGTTCCCGTGAGATCTCGATCATGATACTGATCTGGCTATCTGATTGGAATTCAACTATTGTTTGCAGCTAAGGCACTTTAATATGGCGGCGCATCCGGTACAGAGCGAACTCCTATCTTCTGATGAATGATAAAAAGAGATGCAAGATGAGACCAATATAGAATATAAAAAACAGGTGACCACGTCTCTTTAGAATTTTGACGTCTATGCCTTACATATCATACTTGATATGGTACACAATGTTTTACAAAATCAATTTTTAAATTGTGATACAGAAATTTTTCATTATCAAAAATTGTCAAATTAAAAAATGTAACACAGTTATTTAAAATTGTTAGTAAAAATTCAAAGTGAATTTAAAAGCAAAGTTTTAACTCATGATCCTACCTAAATTCTGCTACAATACTCTGCTACATTTATTTCCGTTGCATCAATAAAAATGTCGATCTAGTCCAAAAAAACTTCTAAATTCGGTCTCAAAAAAACTTCGCCTCGCCGTCTAAGTAGTTAACTTCAAACAATTTATTTGGCCCAGTCTATAGTATAGATTTTTATTATATTAATTAAGTTGAATTTGGCCAGAGCCATTCAGTACCTTTTGTTCAAAAAAGAACTTGCATGCATTTTTTTCACGCATTTATATAGACTGCACATTTCTGTGTTTAATTTGATTTTTTTTTTTTCAAGTTAACCTCAAAGTTGCATTATTTAAGTGAATTAAAACTGAACGTAACGAGTTCAACGAAAAACAATTTAAGGCCACATACAAAGTAGTTAACTTACATAATGCGTTACAAATCGTTTTATATTCAATCGAGTTTTTTTCTTGTTATTAAATTTAACTTTGTTCTTCCTCTTTTTCACAAGTAAATGCAGCTATGTGGGCAGAGTTCAAGCTGAAAATGGCACAAACACGTATAACTGCTGACAATGTCAAAAGTTTACCAACATATGCAACACGCATAGAATTCATAGGCAAATTTGTGGAGAAGTTGGATGCGTAGCTGGAGAGGCAGTGAAGGCAGTCAGGTGAGTGTCGTGAGTCAGCACACATCTGGTAACGAGTATTAAATAAATAAAAAAGAAAAAGAAAGTTGTACGATTTGGGAGGAATGTGTACAGGATGTACAGTGTGTCAGTTCGTTTATCTCTGGTGCTCGGCGTTGTGACATTGCAGGAGGAGTATCATAATTCCAATTTTTATACCCAGCTTTACTAGTACGCAGGGTATTATCGTTATAGCGGTTTGTAACTGTACAAAATAATGGAGATAGATATAGAGTTCCATATATCAAAGTACTTAGAATAAACAGAGGAATCCATTAAGACATGTCCATTAGGGTGGGTCCATTTGTGTGGACGAAAGTTAACCGATATCGCGCCATCGATTTTTCGATAGGTTTTGGGCTCAGGAAAAAAAGTTCCAGTACGCATACCCAAAAAAAAATAATTTTCGAGGAAAAAAAAGTTCCACTACGCATAAGCAAAAAAAAAATTTTCGTTCCTATCTTCTAAATGGGTGTCTCTCTTCCTTCTTCTTCTCATACGATAGCGCTCACTTACTCTGCGTGTTGCGTCCGATCGATAGAATTCACAGTTTCCACAGCGATGTGTGAGAAATATGCGCCCAGTGCTCGGAATGGACTAAGACGGTCAAGTCGAGAAGGTTTACTTTGCGACAGCCGGTTACGGAAGCAGAAAAAAGGGAGACCCCACAAAAATAGCTGGAGGATTGCTTGGCCTGTCTTACTCTTTTCATTTTTCATAAGTAATTTATAAAAATCATTTTTTTTTTTTTTCAATAATTTTCTGGTTACATGACATGACATTACCACTGTGCTATAAGGAGTGTGGCGCTCAAAGAGTTGTGTAAAAATTCACGCAAAATTCAAAACAAAGTTACTGTAAATACGTATGTGTTTGAGATGCAGAAGAAGAAGCAGTAGCAACTAGCGGCACATATACGTCAAGTATGAGTTGCTATACGAGTATGTTATAAATAATTTGCATAATAATGGTTGGAAACGACAGAATCAGGCAAAAACATGGAAGGCGGGAACAACAACATTTATGCAACTGAAATATCTAGGTATGAATGTATGGAGTTGTGTTAAGTAAGTGAGAATATTTGCATACCAGAATTTCTTCAAAGAAAAATAAAATAGAAAGCGAAAAATAGCGAAAATTATTTTTCAAGCATTTTCACGTTCAGCATTCAATGTCCTTTAGGGATATGTATTTAGCTTTTTTTTTAATGTTTTTGGCACTCATCTCCCTTTGCTAGTCAAAATAGAAGAAATCACACGATAGCCACGCTCACTTTATTTTATCGAATATTTTGGACAATATAAAAAAAAAAATTCTATTCCCTCCTTAAACACCCAAAAGCAACAAATTTGCTGTGGACATTAAACTTAAGGCATCCAATTGATTATTTCTAAAATTGATCAAAATCTCACTGGCACCGCCCACTTTTGTTCAATTTAATTTTACAAATGTTATTATGCGTTGATCAGGAAGAAATCATAATAACATTTTGGATAGCGATTAAACTTATTACAAGGAATGTGGCAGAAAAAAGGGACGAAATCGGCTGAAGACCACGCCTACTTATATATAAAAGATTATTAAAATGATCATAGACGAATATTAAAGGATATATCTTTGCGAAAAACGCTTTATAAGAAGACTATTTCGCCTCCAAAGTTTTTGTGTATGAAAAAAATTTAAAAATTAAAATTTTCGGAAATGGGGCGCCCTTTTCTAGTGTATTATTTTACAAAACTTTTAATGCCATACTCGCACAAAATTTGATTTGTAGTAACGAAATTTATTGAAAATAAAAAAATTTGAAAATAGTCTAAATCGGTGGAGAGCCATGCCCACTTTTTAATGTAGGTATGAAAAAATTTGTTTGTAAAATTTAAAACGCAATTTTTGTTTTAAATATCTTTATATATGTTGTTGTTAACAGTGTATCTTTTTTGCTTTTTCTTTGTTTTAAAGTAAAACGATAGTTTTGCGTAAAGTTGAATACCATTATCGGTCACTAGTGAGTATATAATATTTGGTTTCACTAGGATTTTAGACTTCTTTATTTGGTTTATGTTAAGTTTTTAGCACGTTAAAGACAAAAAATGCGGCAATAACGATATTGCACGCTTTGTTTTTGTTTTGTTTTAAAAAATTATGTATAAGTAATATTTTGTTCACTTGAAATTCGTGATATTACCAACTAAGGTCTAAAAACAATACTAACATAATCTACAAAAAAAAATCGGTGCAGTCTAATGTACTACTCTGAATATATTAACACTCTATTTAACTTTATTTTTATTGCTATTCTCTTAATTTTTGTGATTTATATTTTCTGCCTTTAAATATTTTCTGTTGAAGTATGTCGTTTACTAGTAAAACTGCCTGAAGTCAGCACAAGATACAACTCATTAAAATTCAATAAACGCCGACTTCTCAAAAACGAAAAAGAAGTAAATTAAATTACTTTTATGAAAAGTAAAGCGACGTTTTCGAAATGAGTGAATGTGAACATTTGAATAAAATTTTACTCCCCATCGAACGCGTCGTCTTTCTCAGCCCGTGTACTTCACTTTCCTTCTTCGCCTTATTTCTCCACTACTATTCCTTTTACGTATTTTTCTCCCCCTTTTATCTCAAATCTATCTATATATATAAAATTCAAATTATGTATGTATCTATAGATCGACTTGCGTCCTAAACATATAAACCGATCGTAACCAAATTTTAAACACGAACTGGATACCTTACCGGGATGGTCATGGGCTAAAAAATATTTTGACATATATAGGGGGCGTGGCACCTGCCATACAAATGGAATTTTTAACAGTCCATATTTCTGGACGTGTTTACGTTAGACTACTGAAATTTGGTAAGGGGTTATATGACATTAATCCCTAACACCTCCAAGAAAACTGGGAAAAACGAAAAAGGGGGCGTGGCACCTCCCATACAACTGAAATTTTTTATAGTCCATCTCTCTGGAAGTATTTAGGCTAGACCAATGAAATTTGGGAAGGGGTTATATGAGGTTAATCCCTAACACCTCCAAGAAAACTGGGAAAAACGAAAAAAGGGGCGTGGCACCTCCCATACAGCTGAAATTTTTTTTATAGAAATGTGGGGTGAAACCGACGGGTATAAGCTAGTATTAAATAATTTGTAAAAGCAGTTGCACAGATATGACGAGCTTGGCTTTATACTAGTAGGGGGCATAGTTCGAACCCCGTCACTACTTATGGCAAATAAGGAAGGTAATCTAACACGATAAAACGTTGAAACTCTTCGATCCGGAAAATGTAATATGCTGAACCCTTCCCGTAAGAGAAGAGCACAACACGTCCGTGAGCTGTGAAAGGCACATAAGAAGCATCAAGGTAACTTTCCTTCAAATCTATCAAACCTAGCGTTTCCGAGGCTACTGTTGGAAGACCTCATTGACAGATCTTAAAAATTTGGAACTATGAAGCAGCGCAGCCACAAGAAGAACAATTAGTTTAGGCTGCTTCTGGCTGAACGATGCTGCTGAGTAATAGTACCAAATTCCGAGAGCACTAAAAGAAAGGAAAACAAGACCGCTAACTACAAGACCACAATTATCGAAGTACTCTTGATACAACTCCGAAAATAAAATACATAACCGAAATATTTCTGATAAAAAAATCTTAAGCAATTCCGAAAATAACGAAATAGTTCTGAAAAATTCCGAAATTCCCCTTGAATTCCAAAATAATCTTTAAAAAATCATAAAATAATATTAAAGCAATCCCGAAAACGGTACCATGAATATCTGAATAATATTGAGACAATTCCAAAATGATCCTGATAAAATTCCAAAGATAGAGAAATATTCCTTATAAAATCTAGACACAATCTTGATATAATCCCAAAGATGCCTAAATATTCCCGATTAAATACTGAAATCATGCTGATACCATACCGAATTAGTCCTGTAAAAAGCGAAATAATCATGTTAAATTCCCGAAAATCCCGAACTAATATTTATGTACATTGTATGTATATTGGAACAATTTTCCATCATCCCTTGTCAAATTTGGTTTTGTAACAAACTGGTTTGGCGTTCCGCCATCCTCAGTGTTTAGTTTCGGTCTAATATTATTACGATGTCAAAAACAGTCAAAAAATAACGATACAGTCTTTACACAATTTCGAAAAAATTGACAAAAATAGTCACGAAAATCCCAAAAAGAGTCTGGGATGTCCCAAAAAATAGTTCCGTGAATTCCAAACTAATATTTAAACAATCCCAAAAATTGTTCAGTGAATTTCGAAATACCTTTCCTAAAATAATCTCGTCATACCTGATACAACTCTAAAATTAAAATATCCTGATACAATCTAGAAAATACCTAAATATAATCCCGAAAAAAATATAATACGAAATCATCCTCATACAATAGTCCCGTAAAACCAAAAAAAAAAAAATATCCTGTAACTAGTTCTGTAAAAAGCGAAATATTCATGTTAAAATCCTGAAAATCCCGACCAAATATTAGTATAATGCTGATGCAGCCTATAAAATATCGCAATAATCTGAATACATTTCTGAAAAAATTACTGAAGATACCGAAATAGTTCTGGATATTTTCTTGAGGAAATCCCAAAAATAAACTAAATCGGAAATACCGAAATAGTATTCAAACAATCCTGAAAATATCAAAATAATATAATCTGGAAATAATCTTGAAAAATCCAAAGAAGTCCTGTGAATGCCGAATTACTAAAATAATCCACCAAAATACAGAAATAACACTGATATTCTTGAAATCCAAAATTTTACCGGAAACAGAAGGTTGCTCGTAGTGTATATGAGTTATAAAGATTGCTAAATACAGAAGAAGGAGACAAGGAGCAACAGCCGGTTCTATGGTACCGGAATGAACCGGTTCTTTTTTACCCGGCTAAGGGCTGTTATTTCAGTGTAACCCTGTCTAACACCGTTAATAACAACAACAACAACAAGGAACCCATTACGTTAACCACTAACTAACTAACTGACTACGGCGTAGTAAGAATATCCAATAGAATAGATAGAATAACTACAACATATCATGGAACGACCATCATCGGGCGAGCGCAAGCACGCCTAATTGAATTTAAGTATAAAATTTCGTTCGACGAGGACAAGATGAAGCGCTTCTATGTAGCTTGTGGTTATAAGGAACTTCGAGGTTCCGCTGATAGTTTCCCGCAAAGTTTAAACAGAGGGATCTCGCTAACAAGCACGGGATGGAGTATAACGCCACTCAGTGATGAATTGATTGACTAGATGCCATAGTTACTTGAAATCGAAGCTTCCGTTGAAGCAATTTCTAGGTATGCCGCGAAACCAATGAATAAACGTAAAGTCGTCATAAAGTTATAAAAGATGCTTCCTTGCAGTATCAAGCGCAGCCTTTAAGCTTGCATACAATGTACATATGTTTTACACTTTTAAGGTTACGATATAATAACTGGCTATTCTTCGCTAAAAAGTTTCACCAATTAGTATTTATGACGAAGAAAAAAATGTTTAATGAATCTTCCCTTTTTTATTTTCGGATATCATCGCAGCTGCACTAAACCGTAATATCCATTAGCTAAGGGAAACATTTTTTAACACAAATGTTTAATTCGAAAATTGCAACGAAATCGCAGAAATGTTCATGTACTTAATACCATTCAAGCGGAACTCTACTACCTACAGCCAGAGTTGCATCAAAGAGCAGCAGCAAAACAACGAAGGATACGAAACAACCACATTTGCTTGCTGCCATTACCATACCACTATTGTGATATATGCAATTAAAGTAATGAGCACAGCGGAATGAAAAAAAAAGTTTTAATAAAAGCAAGAAAAGCTGAAGCTACAACAACAACATGACGGGCTGATAAAAAATAATAATATCATATAAACATTTTCATGCTTCTGCTGACGCGAAAAAAGATGCGTTCCAGACATGGGCGTAGCGAATTGCCGGAGGCGGTAACAGGGGTGATTTTATTATATTTAATTTTATTTTTTTTCATTTTATTTTATAAAATTTTTTTCTTGGCTTTATTTAATTTATTTTACTTTATTTCAAATCATTTAATTTCATTTTATTTTATTTTTTTATTTTATTTTAATTTTTCAACTTTATTTTATTTTATTTTTTTTTTATTTTTTTTTATTTTTTGTTTTATTTGATTTTATTTTATTTTATTTTGTTTTACATTATTTTATTTTATTTCATTTTATTTTATTTTATTTTATTTTATTTTAATTTATTTTAGTTTATTTTACTTTATTTTATTTTATTTTATTTTATTTTATTTTATTTTATTTTGTTTTGTTTTATTTTACTTTATTTTATTTTATTTGACTTCATTTGTTTTATTTTTTTTTTTTCTTTATTTTATATTTTATTGAATAATTTCAGTTTTTTTAGGAATTTTATTTGATTATATTTTATTTTGCTTTATTTTATTTTATTTTATTTTAAATTATTTGTTTTTTGCTTTTCTTTTTTATTTAATGTATTCATAAAACGAGCTCGAGGCCAAGAATAATAATTTTTCCCTTTTTGAATTTTGATGAAAATTATTATTGTTTTTTTCTTTTTTTTTTTTAATAATCATTTTTAATTAATTATTAAAAGCTTTATTTTAATTGAATAGCTTTTCTTATAGATCCATTTCGGAAGCTGCTAGGCTTCCTTATCAGAGAAATTTTGGCACGCATTGCTAATCATTAATTTTTTTTATTTAATTTTTGTTCATTTTATTTTTTATTTGAATATACTATTTTTTAATGAATTTTTATTTTATGTCACCCACCGTAAATTTATCCCCGCCTACGCTCATGCATAAAAGTTACATTTATTGTAAGTGTTGACGTAGTTACAGACGTTTTTGGAATTGTTTGTTGTTGTATAAAAACACCAGAAGCAAAAGCGAAATGCCTGCAGCAGCGCAAGGGCTACAATGACTGCATTAAGAATTACTTTATTTTCATTAACGGCTCAACAATGGTATAACACGAAGACGTAGGATTGCCGCAACACAGAAGCTCGTCAAACACCAGACATTCAACTAAAAAACAAACCGAACGAATGACAGTACTGAAAGCAACAAAGCAACACAACAACTTACTTGAGATATAGCCTTTAAACGAGACGAGCCATTTGTACGAGTCCTGCATGAAAAAAGAAAACAGAGGGAAAATGCCATTATTGTACAATTAAATATGTGAAAGGAATTGTTAAAGAGTAAATTTGTTGCGAGTTTATAAAAGCTTAAAGCGAAGTACATTTATATAAAAGATGTATGCACTCAAAACAGACGGATAGATGAGATCGCATGTCCTACTTTTTAAGGGTCTTCTGAAATAAAGAAGATTCTAGATATTGACGTGTAATTTAAACACTTTAGAAGCTTTTTTTGTGTCCGGGCAGACTCGGGAGTATCGCGGGGAGACTCTTCTGGAGGAATCCATTTTATTTAGACCTTCATTTCCAGAGATATGCACTTAAATTGACTTTGAGTTATATGAGGCTAGAAACTTAGTTATTTCGAATAAAGCAAGAAATCAGAATTTTAATTAAGGTGCTATAACTGTCAGAAACAGAGTAACGTTGCGGTAGTTTTTCTCACCGAAAAGAAATTTACTTACAAGTAGCTATAGTCCACCCCTTCTAAAACTTTACTGAGGCTTTTATAACCAACTTTATAAGCAAATAGGTTAATATAGATTTGTCCATATAATGGGGATATGTAACGGTATAAAATAGTCCAGATCTTAGGATGAATAGAGGTATCCGTTAAGACATACCCCTCCGTCAGTCTGTTGAAAAAATTTTAATTTCCGACAGTTAATAACTTCAAAGTCGTTTTTTATAGGATGACGAAACTTGGCACGAGGTATGCTGTGGAGTACGGCCACGAAAAATAAGCTAAGTCGATTAACGACCATGCCCACTTTTGTATTAAAGTTGTATAACAGGGAGGTTGGAAGACAAACATGCCATACCTCCTTCACTGATGCAGATGAAATGCTAGAGTTTAGTAGCTAAGTCAACCTGTTGAATCTGTTTTGCAACATTTTGGAAAATGGGCGTGTCACCGCCCACAAATGAATGAAGAAATTATCAATATCATTGCAAATTTTAATAATTTTAGAACTGTTTACGATATAATGGCGTAGCTCGGTACTCATCTTGTGGAGAGTACAGCTAGTTAAAATGAGCTAAATCGTCATTCGACCACGCCCACTTTTAAATGAAATTTTACTGAAGCGGAAGTAGAAAGACGGAAAATGCAATATCTCACTGACCGGTGCAGGTGAAATTCTAAAATTTTGTGGCTACCTGTTCATCCTATTAATAGTTCTTGCAAAATCTTGGAAAATGGGCGAGGTACCGCCCACAATAAATTTCGAAATTTTGCTAAATAAGAAAATTTAGCTTAAGAATGCCACTGTCCACATGATAGTAGAAAGAATTTCAAACCTGTACAGGTCATAACTCCACAACAGTTTACCAATTGGCCACGCCTACTTTTTCACAGCTACGTATTTAATGCTCGGCTCAACCCGCACTTGGACTTTCTTACTTGTTTATAATAAAACGGGTTGCTTGGAATTCCCTAAACAAAGCAAACAAAAAAGGCCATGCATTCCAGGTTTACTCTCCATTCATTCTTACAATGAAATATCACACTTTATGCTCAAGTAGAGGCATGTAGACGTACCAACCGCAAAAGACCGCACGAGAATGCGGTGGAAAAAAGGCAACAATCGTAAGTGGCGCATAATGTCAAACGTGAGCGGATTATAACATTTTGTGGTGCAGTAGTTCTTGTAATTCGTTTATAGCGAAACGGAAGTCAAAGTACAATGGGTCAAATACACAAGGTTTGGGGCCAGTACGTTGCAAGTACTACCAAAATATTGGAAATACTGAGTGGACTGCTTTGGGAGGAAATAGCTTCAATTGTGGCGAAACCCGACTCATAACGGGCTGTGATTATACCGGACGATATTAGCTATAACTTCGACTATATATATGTCATCAAAAGAGAAGAACGTGCTGAGCTGACACTACCTCTTGTAAGGTGGGCAGATACTTTCGAGCAATTGGGTTTTATTCCAAAGTGGGTTAGGATAAATATATGAGCCGCCATAGCTTTAGGCCTATCAGCATAATGTCATTCCTACTGATATATCTGAAGACACTACAGTGCACTTCAATATTCCAGGGTATCTCGCCGTGCTTTTAAGCTGTACGTAGGAAAATGAATACAACGGTTCGCTCATTAATTGAAAGCCGGTATTTCAGTTAGGAAATGAGGTTCGTGTCTTGAAACTCTATAAATTCTCTAATTGAATTTTTCAGAAGTGTGGGATGTACAGTTTTAGGATCTTTGGGAATGTCATGCAATGGTATTCTGAATTCTAGCCCACAGTATGCGTTAAGTCTCTATCATTCACATATATTTTGAATGTTCACATGCCCGCTTGACATGTCGGTTACCCCGGCGGGTGCAATTAGTTACATTCACTCTCTCATTTTTGAGCATATAAAAACTTCTTAGCAAGATTACACTATGTTACAGTGAAAAAAATACTTTTAGCAAGGAATAAGTGAAGTTGCAGGTCTAAACAAGCGTGCAAAAACTTCATACGCAGAATTTCCGATATAACTTCAAAACTTTTAATTAGGGGTCAAAACCCCTTTCCATAGGTATAAGCCCATAACTTTATTTATTGTTACTGACTCATGAAAAATATTTTGGTGACATTGGAATAACTAGGAAGAAAGTTAGGTGTAACCAGAAAAAAAGTTAAGAGTAACCCGAAATAAGGTTAACAGTAACCATGAATAAAGTTAAGAATAACCAGAATTAAAGTTATGGGCTGACTCCAGCTTTTGAGGGTGCATGGAAAATTTTTAGTATGCAGTCTTTATATGCTTGGTAAGCTCTACAATATAAGTGAATTGTTTTTCTTGTCATACAGTGTTATTCTTATTGTGCCACATCTGCGCATGCTTACATTGTATGAGTACGCATTAAGGAAATGCATTTACTGTCTTAAATTTTTATTGCATACTTTTTTCTCGTCACCACAGAAAAACCAACATTCCTGTCGTTTCGGCTTTTGTTATCGCATAAAACTACATTTTATGTTGGTACGCTTTTGTATAAGGAATATATGCACCAGGTTGCATTATTGTGAGGTTCTAATGTGTGGTGCACACAACGACTGTTGAACTTCGTTTTTTTTGTTTTCGCTTTGTTGACATCAACAGTTTGACATTCATGAGTGTCAGAGCGCTATCAACTTGTTGTTTGTAACAGAAGTCAGAAAAGCACAATAACTACCGGTGTATAACGGAAGCACATACCACACTGAACACTCACCAATGCAGTCAAACATTGCACTGTGGCACAAGTGCAGTAGTTTCTTGGGCAAAAGTAGACATCGGGAATCTGGAGAACGGATTAATTCTAGTCAAACAACACGAAAAGACACCGTTCTTTCCCCTCTTCGAACAATTTTGAAGACTTGAGAAATTCCATCAAATCCTTGTTTTAAACTTCGCCCTCAGAGGGGGGAACTGCCAGGCATTGCCCTCACCAAATGAGGTGATCCACTCTGTCCCACTCTTCGTTATCTGTACAACGTCTACAGCACCGACCATAGGGCACCACTAACCTATCTGCCTACCAGTTAGCACTCCAATTACTTTCGAACTTTCCACCCTTCTTAGAGTTCAGAAAAGATATGATCTCTTGAGATCCCATTTTAACCAGGTTTGCTTAGATATCCTACACTGGGTACAGTGCCTAGTCGCACATTTTATTCGTCTTCCAAATACATCTAGTCTCTTCCGAGCGAACGACCTTTGTATAAAGACCTTTCAGGCCTCGGATCGGATGAGACTACGCTGTGAGACAAAAACAGCACGACGACACGTTCTCACGACAGTCGTCGGGCTAATACCAGAAGGAGCGTACCGTATACTGGCAAAGGACTGTCACGCCAGGCAGCAACTTCACAAAACCTTCGTGGAGTTAAATTGCCGTTAATAAATAAAAAAAAAAATTTAAAAAATAAAAATAAAAAAACACCGACTTCTGAACAAAATGTAAATGTTCTTTACTAGATATATAGAATGAAAACCTAGATTTTCGTAAGAGCAAAACAACCAATGTACTAAGCCGATTTCTCCAATTTAAATTTTAAACTCACATATTCGTGCCACATAAGGTTATAAACCCATTTCTAAAGTGAAATGTTAATAAAAAAAAAGTATGTTTCATTAAACTAATAAGTTTATCAATACTTCCACGCATTATTAGAACGTTTGCCAATCAAGCGTTTGTGCTTAGCGAGCAGCAACGGCCTACTTTCTTCTCATGCTCGACTTGCACAGCTACAAAATATATACGTTTGGAGTTGAAATGAAGCTGTAGATAGAGTTTATCAAAAACCAAATTTGAAGCCAACTCACCACCGTTGAATTGGTGCCAAAGTATTAGTTTCTCAGCCCACTGTGCATGGTGATGCAACAATTAAATCGCTTGAAGTTGCGACTTGTCGGCTACTACATTTTACACGTTACGTGCAGGTGCAATGTGTGTGGCCGCTCGGATGGCCACTGAGTTGTGTTTACATGAGGATTATGGTTTTCGCATTTATGTTTCAATGCAATATTCTGCAGCCCATCTGTTGGACAAGCTTTCAACGATGTGCTATCGTTGTGTCAATTACTTTGTTGCCTTCCTTACGTAATGTTACTGTTGCTACCGGTAGGTAATATCGCTTCCAGTAAATAGAGAAACTGTCAACAACTTTGACGACATTGACTTGCAACAAAAGCCGCTTAAAACACTTTATTTTATCTTACGTAACCGCTGCTTTACTGGCTGCGTGGTAACGGGCTTAAAAATACTTACTTTTGCATAATAAATTTTTGTTGTTGTATTTTTACATAGTTCTTTTACTTTATTCTGTTTATTTCAGTTTAAATCAAAACTTTTTCTAAAAAATCCTAATCCTCCGTTCATTTCATGTAATCCTTCTTAATGAAGTCATATAATTCGTAAGAAAAACAAAGATTTACCACAGATTTACCACAAATTTTATTTTTACTTATCAATTGGTGTCCCGCATTAGGTTTACTCGGAAGCAGAGCGACCACTTTGGGCTATTTTTTATGTGACAATCAGAAGCCAGGAGAAAGATTTAGGTAGTAGATATAAACCAAATGGATTAATTAATAAAAATAAGCAGAGTAAGCGGGTTGGAGAGGGATTAGAGCGAGTAAAAGGAAATGAGAACAAATATAATAGGATTAGGTGGCAACTCTAGTAGAAAAAATATATTTGTTGAAATACGACATAAAATATCTTTCGATTCATACCCGTATCGGCAAATTCCACTTGAATTTTTTTTATTACAGACAGGTGGCAACGCTCTAAAAATATATTAAGTGGCAAGCTCAGTTATTGAGCAGATCAGTTTGCAGCAGACAACCTATATACAAAACTCTGTAGAAATGTGTTTAGCTATTTTCGAGATAATTCGGGGAAGATAGGAAAATTAATAAAATACGATAAGGTGGCAAAACTATTTAGCAATAATAACTATAAATATTTTTTTTTTTTTTTATAGTTTTTCCGGTCAATTTGATTTTGCAGTTGTGTTTGGTTTTAGGCTTTTTTGACCATTGTGTTCAAAGGTGCAAAATAAAAAGATATATTTTCCTTTTTCGACCCAACGTTTCGCTTGACATCCTAGCATTTTCAGGGGTGATATATTATTTATATTGTTAAATTTAGGTTATCTCATCAGTACCAATCATCACTGGTATGATTGTCATACAATATTTTTGTTGAAATAAGACGTAAAACACCTTTCTTCTGATATCCATATTTTCTTACCTGATTTCATTTTCTTAAGATTAGAGGTAAATGCGAACCCGGTAAAAACATATTAAGTGGCAACACTGGAGTAGAAGAGCTTAGATTTCTACAGCAAACCTAGACAAAATTACCTAAAAATGTGTCGAGTCGTATTTGAGATAAAAGAAGATACACATAGAAATGCACCTAATATAATTGGGTGGCAACCCTAGGCATAGTTTTGTTTTTGTAGCTCAAAATACCTTTCGTTTGATTTCCATACCGGCATATTCGATGTCATAGGAAAAAATGTATACACAGGTGGCAACCCTATAAAAACATTCTAAGTGGCAACACCATGGTATATTACCTGAATTCAAAAATTAATCAAGACGCGTCAAGCAGTTTCCGAGATAGCAGTGGATATACAAGAATAGCGCTTAGAGATTAACGTTAACCATAAGCCTTACTTCGACCGTAACCACAACCCTTCTTATAACAATGTGGCATACGTAACTTTAATTTTTAACGAAGCCATAACCGTAACTATAATTTTTATTGTAGCCGTAACTATAACCGTAACCATAACCAAAACTGAAACCATAACCATATTAGAAGCCTTAACCGCAACCATAAGGACGAATATAAATAATTGAAGCATAAGCTCTAAGCTGTTTGTGATAGGAAATATAGTTACTTTAAGCCCAAGCTCAAAGGTAGTCTTTGATCTGTTTTATCCAAAAGATCTTTGCCTAGGTTAGGTTAGACTAGGTACGGTGGCGGTTACCCCAGGAGCAGCCCACTTGGACACTTTTACCACGTTGGCTAAAGGTGACCGGATTCCTATTTATTTCACAAACTGCTGCGTAGCAACGATATAGTTCCGGATAAGGTTTACTTCGATCTCAAAGAGCTCCTCCGGATAGTCGAGTACGTTCCGACCAAAGTATTTACGCCTTACCTAGCAAAAACTGGGCAGCTCAGCATAAAGTGACTTGGTGATTCAACCTCGTCATCCTCCATGCAGCTGACACAACGGGGATTATCTAGGATGTTCAGCCGTACCGCATGCACTCCCATCGGACTTTGCCACGTCAGCACTCCAATCACCATAGACAGATGTGTATTGGTAAATCCTAACAGTTTCGCCGACCGCTTGGAGTCTATTACTGGCCAGAAGGATCTCAACACCTTACAAGAGGTTGTGTCAGTTTATCTTTCCCTAATATAATAAATATTTCAATATGAGTCAAATCCGTTGATAAATTAGAGATTTCTCGCAGTTCGGTTGCAGCGCCCCAATTGAGGTAACCTCGGAAACCGCCATTTCAGAATTCAGTTGAAGAATGGGTCATATTTAAAATCTACCCAAAAACATTCTACCTGCCCTGAATATCTTTTTTCGCAACAGGATCTTAGAGATACTCATCGAAGTAGATTGCTGCCAGAGAATTTGTGACGATTAAGAAATCGGTCAACAATATGTTTTCCAATATATACTGTCATCTCGGTCCGACGTTGGGTAGTACTCCTGAAGTTCTTTTAGAACCTTAAGGTCTTGTGTAGCTGCAAGGTCGTAAGATCTTTAAAAGCAAATGCTGCGGACTGCTTGACTTAAGACTAGATTAGACGTACCTAAGAAATCGTCATACTGGGTCCAACTTTTCCTTTCTTCAGTTTTTCTCTTCCGCGCCGGGTTGAAGTTAAACGCAGGCGGTTCAAAATAAAGAATTCAAAATTGAGTCACTTCAACAGCACAACCTTGACGGACAGGCTAGCATTAGTCTTTTCATTACAAACCTTTCAGCTTCTGCACTCTGCTGAGCCTTTAATGCTGGTCAACCCGATATCGTCTCCTTCCAAAGTGATGTAACACTAGGTTTACAGCAACAAAGACATGATCAGCAGACTTCGAAGTGAAAAAACTAAACTCTCATGGGCGTCTAGAAAATGTTTACCAATTTTTCATATGGTTATATCCTCTAACCAACCCCACTAGGCAATAAAGAACAAAAAGATGAGGAGAAGGGAAATGAAAAAAAAGGGAGAGAGAGAAAGCGAAGATAAAGAAGAATAAGAGGTAGAGTCAGAGAAGGAGGACAAGAAAATTAAGAATGTTGGTGCCGACTGTTAAAGTCACTAGAAATTCTTGCTACTTCTCGCATGCTTTTTTATAGCAGATGTCAACTTCTGGCCTACTGACTAAAGCTATAATTTTTCGCAAGCACGATTTCTTACTTCTATTTCGCTCACAATTTTAGCCGCCTTCTTATTGTTTACCCTTAAATCTGCTTTCATTTCTAACTTTATAAATTCTTATTTCGCTACTTTAAGGTACTTATGGTATGACATGGCTGCTTAAGTGGTATGCAATCCTAATCGGCTTTTTCTGCTACAATTACAATTTTTTTTAATTAGCCACTTGAAGTGATGACAGCTTTGGCTAAGAGAGCCGTCAACTTTTGCTTAATTTGTCTACCACTTTGTAGGCAGTTCAACTGAGTGTAAGTATTGCATAAACGGTGCTTAAGATAATACCAGCCATTAGTCTAGAACGTAAGTATAATAAAAAAAAATTTGACAAGAAATAGGTTATTAGACTTTCGTAGAACGAGTGTGCAGAAAGGATGAAACAAAAAAAAAACAAAAACAAGTAAAAGGAACTACGAGGATCATTCAATAAGTCAAGAGGCAAATTCTATAATTTTAAAACTATTCAATGAACGTGTACAATCTTTTCAGGAGTGTTAGTTGGCAATCTTGAGATGTGCTCTGATCAGCTGTTTCATCAATTTATGTCAACATAACCTCAAAATTTTCAATTTACCATGGCAAGTCCACTAAAAGGTTGCCCCTTAGAAAAGCAGCGCTCAGTCATTCGATTTTTAGTCGCAGAAGGTGTAAAATCAAGTGAAATTTTTTCTAGAATGTTAATACAGTATGGTAAAAGTTGTATGTACCGTGCGAATTTTTACAAGCTATCAGGAGCAAACGCCGTGGAATCTTGTCAATCATTCTTCAGCACGATAACGCCCGCCCTCATACAGCCCAACTGACCCGTGATAAGCTTCAAGAATTGGGTTGGGAGGTCTTACCTCATCCTGTCTACATTTCAGACCTCGCCCCATCTGATTTTTACCTGTTTTGACCACTCAAAGACGCCCTACGTGGAAAAAGATTTTCACACAGTCAGGATGTTAAGAAAGCGACGCAAAAGTGGCTTCGGGGTAAATCAAAAGAATTCTTCAAGGGAATTAGGAAGCTGCAAGAAAGATGGGGCATGTACATAACTGTGCGGGGTGATTATGTTGAAAAATTTGCTTAATTTTGAAAGATTGAAATAAACCGTTTTTGAGCTATAGTCATTTGTCTATTTACTTATTGAATGACCCTCGTAAGTTAATGTGTAACCGAAGATTATAAACTCAACGGAGAGCTTTGGCAATTAAGTTGGAGCTATTTTTTTTTTCTTTGATGCTATACACTAAACATCTTTATATGGAATGTGGGCGTGGTTTTGTGCTGATTGGCTTCATTTTTTTCAGTGTTATGGCTGCAAGTACCGTAAAGCCGTTCAATAATGTTTATGAAAGTTGATACCTAACTAAAGCAATAATAAATTATTTAATTATTGCGGGCTTAAATATGGGCAACACCACGCCCACTTAAAATGTATTGCTATACGGCTAAATCTTGTTTTTCGAATTAGTTCTTTAGAAAATGTCTATAGTGAAACTCTGATGGTTTCAGAGCTATCACTTTTCCAAACTGACTGAGTACTTTGTTGGACACTTTTATCAAAAGTGGGGGTTGTTATCAGCCGATTTTGTTAATTTAAAAAAATCCTCTTCTCTTTATACATAAAATATGCGTAGCAGCAAAACATAAGAGCAGGCCTTTGCTTGGACTCACGTTAGAAGAGATTGATGGTGATTCTCAGAGTGATCGTGCCCAATAGGCAGGGCGAAGCACTGTTAATAACAACAACAACAACATGCTTTTAGAAAGAAGGGGTGATACCACGCCCATTTTCAATAATTTGCATTTTTCGAATTTTCCCCTGTAGCCACACTTTGTAAATTAAATATAGTTCATACAAAATTGTATTTCCCTAGGACATTGACTATTATATACTTCTATAATAACTTTAAAAATCTTATGTATAAAAGTGGTCGTGGTCCATAGCTGGCACATACCTTGTAAAAAAGGTAAGTTTTGTCGTGTCTTCTTATGAAAACTTAAACGGGTTTGGATTTATGATAATGTTTAATAATATTTCACTTAATGAAAAGTGGGTGGTGCCGGTCCTATTTTCAAAAATTTATAAAAAAAAATGGATCTTGACACCAAATTTCCAACACATTCGTGACATGAAAGTGGGCACAGCTATCATCCGATTTCGTCCTTTTTACAATAGTGGTAGGAGATGAGTGCCTAGGAACATACATAGTAAAATATCAAAAAAAAACATGTGAAAATATTCACGTGATGGATGCACCGACGGTCGCACCTGGTCTAATTAATTGCTTTTTTTCCACCCGAGATCTTTGATACATGTAAGTCTATATCTAATAGACTGGGTCGATTTATTAACCGATATCGCGCCATCCATTTTTCGATAGTTTTTTGGCTCAGGAAAAAAGTTCCACTCCGCATACCCAAAAAAATAATTCTCGAGCCTGCGAAATTTCATTTTTTTTGACTTTTTTCGACTTTGATTTTTAAGGTTTTTTTCATGACCTACTAAAAAAAATTTCGTTTGATTTTAAAATTTTCATGTATACCCTATTCGACCCAAAAATGTCCGCTAAAATCGTGGGCGATAACAGTATTTTGAAAAAAAAAAATATTTTTTGGGTTTTGGGGAGTGTTTTGGTCAAAAAATTTACCCTTTCGCCATTTTTTTTAAGGGTTTTTTCTGTATACATGCAAAAATGTTTGCGATGAAAACGAATTTGTCTCATATTTTTTGAAAAAAAATTTTATTTTTGGGTTTTGGGACTTGTTTTAGTCGAAAAATCGACTTTTCCAAAACCCGAAAATATAATTTTTTTTCAAACAAGTGTTATCGCCAACGTTTTTAGCGGACATTTTTGGGTCGGACAGGGTATACATGAAAATTTTTAAATCAAACGAAATTTTTTTTGCAGGTCATGAATAAAACCTTAAGAAACAAAGTCGAAAAAAGTCAAAAAAATAATTTTCGCAGGCTCGATAATTATTTTTTTGGGTATGCGTAGTGGAACTTTTTTTTCCTGAGCCCAAAACCTATCGAAAAATCAATGGCGCGATATCGGTTAACTTTCGTGCATACAAATCGACCTTATATACTAGAGTCTATACTGAAATATTTAGGCTCACAAAATCAAAATTAATATTATATTATATAACTAGGCACAGCTAACTTTAAAAATTATCGCCATGAATTGGTTATAAGAAATTTGCTGCCTGGCCTGAGTAGTCGAAAAGATGTTGGGTGTTGCCTGCGCGATATTTCATCAAGCTATCCTTCGGTATGAGAAGCCGTATACTTTTCTTTCGCTTTCTCGTATAAAGTTTCTTCTCTCTGTTGATTTCATATTCATTGTTTTCCTTTCTATTCTACCGAACTGAGCACTTTAGAACTTTAGAGGCTTTTGTGCAAGGATAAGCTCGGTGTAACTAATTGCTTCATTTTAATCTCTCTCACGCTTAATTTTTTATCTGTTAATTTTCTCTACTGCTCATTCACTCTCTCTTTACTATCTCTAACTTCTCCTCTCTTATCTTTCCGACCTTTTTAATGGCGAAACCACACACTCATATTCCTCTTTCTAGTTCTATTACCAGCTTTCCCTACGAACTGCAAGGAGCTTCGGCATTATGAGTCTGTATTTATCAGTTTCTTTATCTGTTTGCCTCTTATTCCTCATTTTAGATCTTGCTGTCTTTCTCGCTACTTTGGCTTGCCACTTTTTCTAGTTGCCTGTTTCTTTCGTTCGTATTTGTTTCTCTCCAGTTGAATTTTCATCGTTTGAGATATCCTATTTATTCGATTATATTTATTTTCAAAGCAACTTGAATGACTACACAGCTCCAGTTTAGCTTCTTCTTTTAGTGTAAGAAGAAAAAACGTGATAAAAAAAAATGGGAACCATTTTCAAGAATATGAGAACTCCTCTCATTCTCTTCACCATCCTCTAATATTGCAATGTTCAGCAATTGTCTGCTATAACGATGATCGGCTGAGTTCCAAACCATGTTTCATTTTCACGTCTCCACTTGGGCGTTAAGATGCAAACGTCTCTACAACAAAAGGCCACACGAACAGAGCTCAACTTAAACTTCAAACATCTTGATGAGTAGACCCGAATGTTCAAGAGCCCATACAATCATTACGGGCTAGTGGCAGAAGATTTATTGCGCCGCATTTATGTTCATTTAGGTTCCCTTTAGTATGTGGTGATTGTTTACAGTCCAGTCATTCTCCATCGATTTTACGCAACTATGTGCGAGGCTTTCCCTTCCTTTGGTTTAGTTTCGCTTCTTGAACACAAAAAACCTCCTACTGAAGCTAGTCTTATTGCCCTATTTCGCTCCTGTCACAATTCCCACCCAACTCGTATTACCACGGTTAAGTTACATATCACGACCAAAGAACTTAAAGTGATACAAACATAGAAATCCCACGTCCTTAATATGGATGAACCATGCCACCACTTTATTTCTCAACCGATGATATTCCGAGCTTGACTTTACTATCTGAGCATAAAACATGAACCCTAAAACATCTTAGTGCTCACCAAGCCTCGACCGTAACTCGGAATCAACTATCTAAGCGCAGAATGATAAAGCAAGGTCTTCACAATATGTTGTCCCATCTCTTCTATTGTTCAGTTTCTAACTCACGGAACTACTTTAAGGACTAGAAGGAATTTCCCTGACTTAGGCGTGTGCTGTCTAATTACCTCAAAGATCTAGGTCCATTTTCCTTCGAAACTCTTTGGCCACTCGTTCCCAAAATACAGAGTTGCAATAAAATACTAAAGTCAGTGGTCTGCAGTTCTAGGCATAAAGGTTAGGTGATGTTACCGACAAGTGTACTCGCCGTAAGAGATTGCAACTGGAGGCTCAGAGACAATGCCTACCTGGACACAAACTTATTAATCGAAAAGGAATATGTAGAAAGTTGAACCTCCTCATAAAGACATCAGGTAGTAGCTCCACGACTGACCCAAAGAACCTACAGACGTCCCACAGTGGACCTCTAGCACAAGAGAAAAAGTAGAGTGACGCTATCATAGCTAAGATCCGGATAAGGTAACAAAAAGGATAAACTCTTACTTTAACTTTTTCAATAACCAAATAAGGAAATCAAATATCATTAACTTTCCCCCGAAATGCAAAAAAATAATTTAAGTATCAATTAAATTCAAAAATATCTCACGCACCAACCAACGATTCAAACCAAACATTCAATTTCGCTAAAAAAATATTGGTCTTACTGCAAACGCTCATTAAAGTTTTACAAGTGACAACCAGTGCTTTTTATCTCGGCCATAATTAAACTTACGCGGGCACAGCAAATGTATACAGAGCGGCTGGACGACCTATACCATCCCATAAAACTGCAAATAACGTCTGCTGCTCTATCTGGTCTTAATGCTGCTGCTGCTGCTGCCATAGCCTTGCTGAATGCGAAATTTCTCGTATTTCTTTTTGTTTTAAGTTCAATTGAGTACGCAGCTCTGGGCATTTTAAAGTGATATTATTGCGTCCGGCCAATGGCGGTCAAAGCTGGCGCGCAATTCTATCGGAAATTTACAATTTCATTACAGCCGGGTCGACCATCGCACGAACGCCCTACAACAGCCATAAAAATATACATACATGTACATAAATAAGCATCGGCAATTGTTACCCAGTCAACAAAATGTACGAACTCTTCAAAGGACCTAAAAGACAATTCCCGCCTGTGCGTACTTAGTCATTCCGTATCAAAGCATACCAGTTATCCCTTTTTAGCGATAAATGTTGACAGTCGCAAATACCAAGAAGGCGAAGTCATAATCAACGATTTCAACATTATACCAGCCCTCGTAGAATGTGTAATTTCCGCCGCTGGTGGTGGAGATAAACGAATTGTTGAAGAAGTTGTCTTTATGCGGATCGCGAGAAGGCACTTATTCACAGGTGTGAACTACAATGCTTGGCGACGAAGTCTCTGCCCCCTAGTCATCTGCCGGCGTTTTCTTCCAAGAAAAACGCCCCCGTTTGTAGCCTCTGCTTCTGCTTTCCTTTCCTTTCCTTTCCCTTCCTTTCCTTTCCTTTCCCTTCATTTCCTTTCTTTTCCTTCCCTTCACTTTCTTTTAATAAATCTTTTTAATTTATTTTGTTTTATTTTATTTCAAACCCAACCACAAATACAAAAACAAAACAAACTTCGTTGTTGAATTCTCTTTATGAATAATCATTTATTTTGTTTTTGTTTGTAGGTCTCATCAATGAAGTTTACATATTTGCTCATATTTTACATGATTGTTTGATGTCTCCAACAAAGCAACTCTTCTTGCTCTCAGGAGAGCTGCTGGTACTGGGCATCTTAGCCAGTGATCAATGCAATAACAACAACTGAAGCAAAAATGCATGATACGTTTACTCACACAACTACGGATCCATAGTGTGAATACATGTTTGACATTTGTGTTGGTGTAGTTTTTAAACTATTTTTTCTATATTATAATTAATTTTTTTTAAAGTTTTTTTGATTGGCGGCACTGCAGTTGGGCCATAGCTCTCCATACATGTATAATTGTTAATACCTTAAATGTATAGTTTGGCTATAAAGTGGAGCAACTTCCCTCAACTTGAGTATTTATAATATAGATTATACTGATAAATCCACTTGAACAAGGCGCCTCTACAGCGAGTATGAAGTAATCACGTGAGATGTACGAAAAAACCTACTCAATGAAATCCACGAACTTTAAATAGGGTCCAACGGAGAAAACAGTTCATTATATGTAGCCCACGGACCAGCTCTCTAACACACAACTCACGAGTAAATTGACTGGGTAGCGTGCAGAACAAAGTTTGTGTATGTGTAAGGAGGTGTCGGCAAAGTTTTCTCCATTACTTCCGGCTGCATACTTCGCTACGAGCCAAGCATTTGATATTAAAATTTAAGCATTCAAGGCGTGAAAGATTCATAACAGTCGGTCGATTTTTGGCTTTTAAAAATGTGTAAAGGTACGCAAAACGTGATCGGAAATATGCGGCTGCTTAATGGACAATGTTTTTAAATAATTACATTAATGCATGCGAGCTCTTGGTAGGCGCTAAATGTTCTTTGATGAAAAAGGTTGAAAGCCTGGCCGCCTCCTGGCTTGGAGTTGCTTCTACAGGGTGGCTGATGAATTTTGCTACATTAAGAAACTCAAATAATTTTTTTTTCAGTGTATGGAATTCATTTTTCTTTTATTCATGTTAAAGCTCATTAAATTTTATTAAATATAGCTTAATTAGTTTTAAAAATAATGGAATTTAAATGCCCCCCCTGCTCGTCGATGCATGTGCGGCATCTTACCAAAAAGTTGTTCATTACTGCTTGGAGAGTTGAGACAGGAATAGCCGCAATTGTTTCTCGAATGGATTGCCTTAGTTCATTCAAATTTGTTGGTTGTGCTTTGAAGACTTCCTGTTTGCAATAACCCCACAAGAAAAAGTCAGGTGCAGTAAGGTCAGGCGACCTGGGTGGCCAACGGAATGTGGAGTTTCTGGATATCAGCTTATTGGGAAATTTTCGTCGTAATTCTGTCATAACAGGTTGGGCTATATGAGGAGCTGCACCATCTTGCTGAAACCACACAGAGTTGAAAGAAATTCTCATTCGGCGTAATTCTGGATATAGAAAAACTCTCTCAACATGCTCAAGTAACGGTCTCCAGTAACCGTAACGGTGTGACCGTTTTCTTCGAAGAAGTAGGGCCCGACAATGCAGCGTGATGAAGCTGCACACCACACTGTGACACGAAGTGGATGCAATTCCGTCTCATGGAGTATCTGTGGGTTGGAAGCACTCCATATTCGACAATTTTGTTTGTTTATGTTGCCGTTTAAATCGAAATGGGCCTCGTCAGACATGAAAAGACAGTTCAACATGTTTCCATCCTCTTCCACCATTTGAAGCATCTTCTGGCAAAATTCCAAGCGAATCGGCAAGTCTGCAGCGTTCAGTTTGTGCATAATTGACTGTAATGACTGTCTGCTTACACCCATTTGAGCAGATAAGCTTATTGTCGAAACACGTGGATTGTTTTGTATGACAGCAGCTACAGCAGCGATTGTTTCCTCCGTTCGAACTGAAGGGTTTCGATGGTAAGGTCTTCTGTTGACTGTCCCATGCTCGGCAAAATTGTTTACAAGTCTTATTATGGTCCATCTGCTCGGAGGATTGCCGCCAAACGTGCGCCTATACTCTCTTTGAACCGAAACTACGGACTCCAGTGCGTGATAGCGGCGGACAATCCAAATTCTTGTTTCAGTGTCCCAGTTATCCATTTTTGTTAAATGTAAAAGTCAATCTGCAAAATAAAAAAAAAATTAACCAGATTCATTAAATAGAAAAAAAGTTATTTAATTTTTTTTGGTAGCGGCTTTCATTAGCCACCCTGTAGTAAGAGAGTAATTTATAAGCAAGTTTTGGCTTTAAATGTGAAACCCTTTGAACACCATGCTAAGACTGTATTTAGTGAAATAGCTGGCTTGATTTAGGGTTAAAGGTTAAGATGGATTACAATTTTTTTTAAATTTTCTCTACTGGAAGCTGCAAAAACCTCTTAGTGAACCTGTAGTAAATCCTGCCAGAACTCAATCGAGCTGTAAAGACCGAGCTGTTTATGTTCTTAAACCCTTTCAGCGGGAACAGCGTGCTTGCGCCACAGGTTATCGTTTTTGCTTTTTTAAAATGTGCACTTAAAATGACTTTCAGGCTCATATCATGGGTAATAGAAGACCAGTTTTGATTAGACGGGGACGAGCTTCATAACATGGCTAAAGCTTTTTTTAGCGCCAATTTTTATTAAGATATCTGCTGCGTTTAATGGGATGCAAAGCAGCTATCATTCTCAGAAGAAGGAACCTGCTTTTAACTCTGCGGCTTTGGGCTTAATGGGGTCAAGCCTATAGATTATCTTAGCCATAGAGATATTCACGCCTCCAAACTTCCGTTTTGTAACTTTGGATGAGCTCTAGCACACAAATATTTTCAGCGGCCTACTTCTCCTGCCTTTTTGAGTCTCCTTTGCAAGGCCAATCGTTGTTGTTGTATTTAGCGACAAAAACGCTCCCCCCGGATATGAACCCGGTATGCTCCAGTACCCTGTGGCGGAAGGAAGCCATTCCTCCTACTTCTGTCGGCTATTCTTCATTAGAAAATCACACAGTTGTATGTGCACTGTAATTAGATATAGGGTATAGTTTGAGTATCGGCGGCCGCCGTGGTGTGAAGGTAGTGTTGCCGGCCTACCACACCGAAGGTCCATGGTTCGAGCCCTGGTACAGGTAACATCAAAAGTGATTTGAAAAAAGTTTTTCAAAACGGGGTCGCCCCTCGGCAGTGGTTTGGCAAACTCTCCGAGTGTATTTCTGCCATGACAGGCTTCTCAGCAAAAAATTCGTCTCCTTTGTAGATGCCGTTCGGAGTCGGCAAAAAACTGTAGGTCCCACCAATTTGTAGGGAAAATTCAAATCGGCACACCACAAATTGGAAGAGAAGCTTGGCGCAAAAATCTCTTAGGAGGTTTATGATGATATACCTGTTGTATATCGCGCCATAGAGAGAGATAGTTTGAGTATCACTGGGCTAGCAAGAGCTTTAAAACTACGATGACGGCTGGAAGGCACAGAAAGTCTGACACGCAATAGATAGTTTTAGCCGATCCGACACCGGCTACGCTATCTACAGTACTTCAACGCAGAACACATTTATAACTTTTAAATATTTAAAAATATTGATTGTACGGATCCGGATTATGATTCCTGGGATCGAAAAGCGTCTTTAGGCAGGGTTACATCGAAATAACAGCTGTTGATCTGTTGAAAAAAACTGGAATCATTCCGATACGATAACAGAGTCTCATTTGAAGCTCCCTTAAGTACGTTTACTGCTATTCTTATGAGTCCAAGAAGTAAAGTGATGTATTTTCATACAAACTAGGCAAAGGAGATCTTGTGCTCTCATGTTTATTTTGGTTGATTTATCTCTCAATTTGCTTTGGGAGTCTGGTTTGTGAAGTATCAGTTGTACCACAATAAGTAAACCGGGTTAATTGTGCCTTTCTGCCAAGCTGAGGAACTACTGCCGTAACCTAAAATAATCTAACCTAACCCACCAATCAACTATGCCTTACAAAAAACTTCTTGAGAGAATTATTCCCTTCAGAAGTTGTATGACAGCCGTCGAGGAGTTGAGAAAGTACCTAAAATCAACTTCAATACATTCCCTAAAACACATTCTTCTCTCGTTTTCCTCAACATACAATATCTCAATAGTCATTCAGCTTAGTTTTATTTGCCTCTGGCACTATCCAACTGCACACTAGCAGAACACTCCCAGCCGCTCATTCATTCATTCAACTTAATGCCATTTGAATTGCTTACGTGATTATCTTAATGATTTCACACGAGCACCTACGGTAATGGTTAATACTAACGGGAAATGAGACCCTGGTGTACATTTTCACAAAACCATTGCATGGGATCGTTCGTTTTTTACATACCTGGCTCCCCAATAACAGGTGTTTATCTTATATTATGCGCTACACTGACTTGCTCCATCCAACACCGCTGATTCGAATATTTTTGTTGGAGCTTCAACGATAAAAGTGAGACGAAAATTGGACGGCATGTACATATCCTAGCGGCTTTGCAGACTATATACCCTGCAGGAAATTCTTAAGTTCAAAAGTAACCTGGAGCTAAACTTTTTGATGGTAGTACTAGAAATGTTCAGGAGAAAAAGCGGAATTGGTTAAGGGTTGATTACTTAAGTCACCGTAACACTTTGCATTGCAGTCAGTCACATTCACCTTCACCTGTATTTCAAACCAAACAAATTCACATAGTAACATTCATTTACTAACACTCACTGAAGGGAGTGAACGCCTTTCTTTATAAAATATGAATTTTTCTTTCAAAGAGAAGAAGTGACTCGTTGCGTTTTTCATAATGCGCCCGTAAAGCTTTGATTTCCTAGAAAGGTGTGCCGTAATATAGCGCTCGTAACATTGCGGTGAAGTACGTTTTCAGCAATGATTCAAAGGAAACGCAATTATGTGGAAACTAAATAGACGTTGCAGTTCACAGTATATTACGGCCGTCATTACGGTGAAAGCTCGTTCTTTTAAGTTTTTTCTCGCCGTCCTTGGCATAACAGTGTGAATTCAAATATTTTTACAAAAAAAAACATAATTCAAACAGTTTTGAAAAGAAATATTTAAAATTAAAATTCGTTAAATTTGATAAGTAATTAGTAATCAATTATTAAGACGGCTTTTTCAATTGCTATTGATTATTTTAATTGTTTTTCAAGAAACAAAGCCATGGCGGTTGTCTCTAAAAATTTTCCTACTCTTTTCAATTAAACAACTTTTAATAATTAATTAAAAAATGATTATTAAAAAATAAAAAAACAATAATAATTTTCATAAAAATTAAAAACTGAAAAATTATTATTCTTGGCCTTGAGTTCATCTCATGAATACTTGAAAAGGCAATTATTAATTGATTACAATTAGAAAAAATCAAAAATAATAAAAAAAAAAATTTTTTAATTTAAAAATAATCAAAAAAAGTTGTTTTAATTACTTCTGATTATTTTTGATTTTTTCAGAATTGTTGACATGTATATTTATGTGCTTCTACAACAATACTGAAAAAAATCAAACACTATCAAAAAAATTAAAAGTAATCAAAACAACTTTTTTTTTAATAATCGTAAAAATCATGTTTTTTTTATTATTTTTTTGATTAATTGGAAAATAATCATTAAAAATTTTAAGTAATGGTAATCAATCATTAAATGGGTTCTCAAGAAACTAATTAATCAAACCGGTAATCATTACGATTAGTAATCATTATTTAATATTTAACATTAAAATTTTTGATTATTTTTGATTTCCTTATAGACATTAACAATACTGAAAAAAATCCGAAATAATGAAAAAAAATTAAAAGTTATCAAAACAACTTTTTTGAATTATTTTAGATTGTTTTTTTTTATTTGTCTCTTTTCTAGACGTTATAAATTAATAATTGCCTTTTCTTGTAAAACAATTAAATTTCATGTTTAAAATTCATGTCTGTGTTTTTTACAAAAAATTGTATAATGTTTTTCGTTGTTGTTTTTAAATAAATAGATCACCCCTGAAGCCCGAAATGTCGGGTGAAATGATGAAATAAAAATCTTTTATTTGCATCAAAACCACAATGGTCAAAAAAAGCCTAAACAAAATATAATTAAAATTATCATTACCAATTATTATTACTAATAAATTTTAACAATTTTAATTGACGCTTTTTACAGAAAATTTTTTGGAGAAAAATTAACGAAATCAGTTAAGGATCACTATAAAAAAAATGTGTTTCATAAGGATGTTAGACGAACGTTATAGGCGATATTTTTGCGCAAAACTTAGTTTAATATCAATACTATTTCGCTTTCGAAATTTCTAGCTAAAAAAAAATTCGAAAACTATAAATTTTCGAAAATGGGTGTGCCACCACCCTTTTATGGCGGCTTATACCACAAAATTTTTAATGGCACAGCGCGAGCAAAACTTTATTTGTCACAATGAAATTTGATAAAAAGGTTGACTTTAGAAAACTTATGGTTGATTGTAAAAATGGGTGGAATCGGTGTAGGGCTACGCCCACTTTCCAATGTGATTCTGAAAAGTTTGTTGTAAAATTTAACACGCGATATTTCTGTAACTTTTCAAGTCATAGCAATAAGATCAAAATGGTGGTTCAATAATAAACGTTGCATTACTAGATGTCTGACTGAAAATTTTGGATATCCCTTATTTCGAAAACTCGTCCGATTTCGGGGTTATCGGCCAATATGTGGGCCAGGGTGACCCAAAATCTGTTAGTACAATATGGGTATCAAAGAAAAGGTACTCATTAGCTGCAATGATTCAGATCCATATCTCAACTGGTTTCGAAGATACAACGATTAAAATCGAAGCCAGTCTATTATAACTTTTGAGTCGCAACGAAGCTTGGTCGTGTTTTCTAGTTTAATAAAATAATAGAAATTAATTGAAATTTTTTTCGAAATTTTTTTAAACTGTAAAATTTCATTTCAAATGGGTCAAGACTGTGGTTTCTTTAGATAGTTTCCCAATTTTACTGCAGGGTATGTCCACCACGTACCATTTTACATTTTTGTTGTTCTTCTTTTTTGTTGCTTCCTTATGACTTGCAAGTGTGTGCGTGTAACATCTTTCCTATTCCTACTTCAGTCCTGTGACTTCCTTCACCTGTTTCAATATGTGCTATTTCAGATGCTACGCAATCTCATAATTCCCAACACATTGTATTTTTGCCTCAGCTTATCTTAGGTTATTGGCTATGCCTAGTCTTTCATATCTTTTGTCTGTAGCTTTGTGCTTGTACCACAATGTGAAAGCTTCGTGGCTTCTGTTTCCGTTTCAATGCGCGGCATATTTACACGATTTCATACTCTAATGATGCGCAATTTGTTGGTAATGTCTGTTGTTGGTGTTGTTGTGGTTGTTTGTCTTAACCATTTTGGGACTCACTTATTTTGTGCAGAGTAATTTATTTCGTTTCCAAGAATCGGCTTCTTTATTTGAGTTTAGTAAGAATTTGATGCAGGTAATTGTTGTTTTTTCGCTGTTTTTGTTTTCGGTTTCTTATTCGTTACTTGAGTGGTTGTTTTTTTTTCTTAACAGTTTTGTTGCGCATTTTATTTGCGTTAAATACTTTAAATCTCTCGAATTTCGCCAGCGATGATACCGAGTAAATGCCATGCCACGAAGTTTTTGTATCAATTTCGAGCGCTGCATTTTTTCCAATTTTAGTATGAAGAGCTTAATTAGCTCTGACTTTCAAAGCGTTTTATGTATGGGAATATGTGTAAATTGTAGCGTCTGGACACATAAGTTTTATATTTCCTGTGTGGGCGCGGTTAGATATCTTATCTTATATATAAATAGACAAGATGGAAAAATATGGAACCATTTTCTGCTAAACTATAATTCTAAGGTATACAAATTAAATATGTGTAGATAGGAAATTTCGAGGTGTACTTTTATCTGTAAATAAAAAAAAAAATTTTAAATCATTTTAATATAAAAAATTTAACATAAAAGTCACACCACTACACATGCACTTATTCACACTATAGAGCCGCTGTTGTGTGAGTAAATATGTCATGCACGATTTTGTATTACTCGTGTGATCGGCTCTCACTGTGAATGACAAGAGTTGGTAGTGGACCAATGAATAACAAGCATTCGCACTACAGCGCAGCTGTTGTGTGAATAAACGTGTCGTGCATTTTTGCTTTAGTTGTTTTTATTGCATTGATCACTGGCTACGTTGCCCAGTGTCGGCGGCTCTCCTAAGAGCACGAAAAGTTGCTTTGTTGGAGACATAAACAAGCAATTTCAAATATGAGCAAATATGTAAACTTCACTGCTGCTACATACAAACAGGGTTTACAAAAACAAAATAAATGATTACTCATAAAGAGTATTAAACACTGAAGCTTGACTTGTATTTGTGGTTGGGTTTGTGTAAATTGAAATAAAGTAAAATAAATTAAATAAGATTAAAAAAAAATAAAACACAGTTTATTAGAATAAAGTGAAGGGAAAGACAGTAAAGGTAAGGAACGGAAAGGAAAGAAAGGGAATGGAAAGGAAAGTAAAGAAAAGAAAAGTAAAGGAAAGGAAAGGGGGGAATGGAAGGAAAGGAGGGGAATGGAAGGGAAGGGAAGGAAAAGGAAAGTAAGGGTACGGAAAGGGAAGAATAAAATAAATTCAAAATAGAGACTGCAGAGAGTAAAAGAAGAAATCAAGGAAAACGAAAATATGTTAGAGGAAAGGAACGACAGAGAAAGGAAGGGAAAAAGGCAGATGAAAAGTACAGCAAATAATGAAAATAAAATAAAGTTTAGTGGTTGAATTTCAACCACTGCGCGTTCTTTAGTAAGTTTAAACGAGCTATTCTTGTATGTTTGTATATCCAGACTATCTCGAAAACCGCTCAACCGATTTGGATTAAATTTTATATTTAAATAGTGTACCACATTCTAAGAATTTTTACCTGGGTGTTGCCACACAGGATATCTTTACGGGGTTGCCACCTATCTGATTTTTTTTAAATGAACTGCAATAAGATAATATGGGTATCAAACGAAAGGTATTTCCCTGCGTATTAAAAAAAGAAATTTCTAACTAGGGCTGCCACTTGTGGTACCTTGCAGGTATTTAAGAAAAATCGATAAGATGGATCCTTAGCAAGCCAGTCGAAGCCAAATCAACCATTTTTAGAATTTTTGTCTGTCTGTCTGTATGTTTGGGCGCGCATCATTCAACGACTACTTAATGGAATTGAATGGAGCTTTTACCGTTGTATTACCTGGCGCTTAGCTTAAAATTTAAGATATCATTTGTTCCGATAGCTTGATCGGTTTCGGAGATATAAACCGATTTGTGGACCAAGGTGACCCAAAATGTGTTTAGTACAATATGGGTGTCAAACGAAGCGATGTAATTAAGTTCCATATCTTAACTGGTATGTTTGGAAGATATAATGATTAAAATCGGACTCACTCTTTTATAAGTTTTCAGACTCAGCGAAGCGGGTACGGGTTTACTAGTAAGAAATTAATATGTGTACAACTCAGAAGGTAAACACCAGATATTGGAAGAAGTTGAATGATTAACTTATACCGAAAACTCTCAGAATATTGAGGAATAGCTTTTTGTTAAGAAATCAAGAAGGATGATGAGAGCTTTGCAAAGAATAAATAAAAGTTACTTTCTCGGACTAGTGGACCCAAAGCAGAGCAGAGTGAGTCCATTCTACAAAAAATATGAAATATATCTTTAAAAAGTTCCTTGTCCATTTCAAGAGCCAAAAACTAAGACAAAATGTTCCAATTTCCGAAAATTGTATTTGGTTCTCTTAGCTTCAAAGTATTTCACAAATATCGGAAGGTTTAGGCGAGTGTTACGGCAGTCGTTTTTGAAATGAATCCCATACGCTCCGGCAATAGCATTTTCTGGTTTTAGCCCGAGTGCCGCAATAACGATTTCCTTGACTAAAGACAACCTTTGAGTCGTTTATTTCAATCGCTCCTTACGTCAGGTACAACTTTCCGAAGATATATTCTATGCCCGCTAGAGCGCTAATAGTCAACTCAAGCAGCTGAGTTAGTGCTACAAAAAAAACTCTCTATTAGATATGTGCAGTTTTTAAACCAACGAGTACGTCATCTCGCTTGCAGCAAGCAGACGAGCAGCAACCTTTCATCATCTAACATGACGCCTTCCTTGTCGAGATGGTCAGAAAGTTACTCCCGGAACAGCTTATCTCATGGTACCTAGAAAATACTGTTATTCAACTCGTTCATATCACGCCCACGTCAAATGCACCAATCTGCTTGCCTCAATTTCCGTGGAGATATGATAATCACACAAAGACCACAATTCGCAACGCGGTATGTGAAGTATAGAGTGAGGAACCATAATTGTAATCAAACTAAATCTGTTCACATCAAGCTAAAAACCAATATTAACTTCATTTTATGACTGCCTTGCATACAATGGATCCACGTACATATCTACACATTGAGCTGTAGGAGCACAATGCAATATGGGTAGAGTCAGTAGCACGCTGGGCATAATCACGCCATACCCTACTGTGCATGTTGATTGGAATGTATTGTTTAATATAGATATTACGTAATATTCAGAGCTTCTATTGGCATGTGATATCTGTCCTGATATGCACTGCAATTGGCATTAGAATGACCAA
Organism: Merzomyia westermanni; assembly: GCA_949987695.1. NCBI lineage: Eukaryota > Metazoa > Arthropoda > Insecta > Diptera > Tephritidae > Merzomyia > Merzomyia westermanni. The sequence continues at coordinate 19,447,394 of OX465288.1, read as the reverse complement.
TGGCGTTATGTAACAGAAATGCTTAAGCGAACCAGACGAACTCCTGTGGTGCGAATGTGAATGGAAAAAAATTAATAAACACTTGTTAAGGAAGGATTTAGAATCTTACAAGATTTTCTGTCGCGTGTATTGGCATCCGTAAGCTTATATCAGAAAGATTCATTTGCGTTATTTAAAGGCATAGCATTTAGTGATTTGGGCAAGAATGAGTTGGTGTTGAAAGGGTTAAAAACCAAGCAGAATTATAAGCAGCGATTTAGAGAGCTCTTTTAAATGTTCGTCGCTGAAGTTAGGCGTCAATGAACAGATTATTGATCATATCAACGCATACATCCAAGAGAACTCAAACAATGGTCGCAGTTCAAATAATATTTCCACTTTAAGTAGCGAAAATTGGTTCAGTTCCGATATGAGCCGGAGCCCTTTTTTCTTTTGATTGCGATCTTATCAGAGCCACTAACGTTTCTTGTCCAGAGCATAACATCGATACAGTCTAGCAGTCTATACCTACTCCTCATCCCGCCACTACCTTCTCTGAATAGTCAAGAGCTTTCTAATAATACGAAATAAAAACGGCGACCCAGTGATGTATCTGGAACACAATACCTGCTGTGCGATAGTCCAGAGCACTCGGCTAGCACAATGAAGTGTCTAAGAAATAGCTGCTGCAGAAGCCTTTTAGGCATGGCACTTGAGCTCTTGTCAGTTTTCTTATAATACCTTGCGTTGGCTAGTTCAAACAACCAACCAACGATCCCAGCAACTGTGAAAGAAGTAATTGGTTGGAATAGCCATGTTATTACAACAAGAGCACCTACCTTCATTCAGGAGATTCATTTTGAGCTGGGTTCTGCTCTCATTGACAACAGGTCTGATTTTTGCTAGACTCACCACATGTGCGCTACAGTACCCAGCGAATTCGTTAGTATCTGGCAACATACAAAGCCTAACTCTTATGAGAAATTCGTATCTTGAAGTGGTTCGATAGCAGCTTACCTTTCCAAATCATTGACCACAGAGGTTAGCTTTTAGATAGTCACCGTAATGGCAATGAGTTCAGCCTGTACAACAACCCTTAAAGGTTCCTTCACGTTCCTCTGATCGGCCTTTCTTTCAATCAGTTGAGCAGTTTACGACATGTTTATCGGTATTACAGGTCAATCGTTCACTCATCCATTCTTCAGTTCATCCGTATCTCATCTTTAAATCGCTATTATTATTTCAGGCGTTTATCTTTGAGTGTGTCCTTTCATTGTTCTCTTCCTGTATTCGTCCTTCTGTTGATCAATGCAATATATTTGTTCATGTTTTCGTTCGTTCATTCGTCCATCCCTTTACCACTCATCTGCCGAACCACGAAGCGTTCTTCTATTCAACTTTTGTTCTAATCAGGTAAGTCGTTCTTTTTTGCACAACGGTCGATCTGTGCATACGTCTAGTACATTCTTCTATTCGTCTTTCAATAAATGAGGTCAATCCTTCATCCATCTATTCTTTAGTTCATCCTTACCTCTTTCGTCTTTAAATCGGTCGTTTCATTACGTGCTTTCATCTAAGAGTGCTTCCTGTATTTATTCTTCCGCCCATTCATCCTCCCCTTAATCATCCCTTTATTTATCAATCCATATCCATTCGTTCATCCCTTGGTCCCTCGTCAGCCCCAACCACTAACCAATATTCTATTCATTCTCTTTTAATCAGCACATCTAGTATATTCCTCTATTCGTATCTTGATATATGAGGTCAATCGTTCGTCCATCCATTCCTCAGTTCATCTGCATATCCTTTGTCCTTAAATCGGTTCATCTATGAGCACTCCTCCTATTCATCCTATTATTCATCAATTCAACCATTGGTTCATACCTTAGTTCTTCCACTCGCTCATTAATTTGTCACTCGTGCGGCCAACAAACCGAATGAGCAAATTTCCTTTCGTGTACACTGATACATCTGCCTCCCCCTCAGATTTTCATTGCATCTGTTCATCCGCCGGTCGTCGGCCTGTCAATTATTCATTAGTTGGTGTATCAGTTGGCTAAATATATATAGGTACGTCCACCTGCCTACGAGTCCGTCCTGCCTTACACACTTCAACAGAAGCATAATACTCAAAATCAAAAGATGAAATTGATTTAGCTATGTCCTTCCGTTCACATTAATATATATTTATTTGCTAACTGGAAGCATATAAAAAGGGTTCTCACATGCTAAAACGTAGAGATGGCTGTGTGTGTGACGGCGTGTGTGACTAGACTAGCCCGTAAGGCAATTTAAACCATTACATTTATGAATTTTATGAGCGTAAACGACGCAATAAAAATATATATCGATATGTGCACTCAGCCATACAGAGGATGATATTTACAACAACAACAACACGAATGTACTTATATAAGTCAGCTGGAAAGGTGCTCTTCGCCCTGTCAACAGTAATATCACTTGATGAGGGTACAGACAATGGCATATATAATGCTATATATAATATATATGGACAATGGTATATGTAATTAATTATTATCTGCTTCGCTGCGTGGCTTCCACTTTGAATATTGAATTCGATTTCGAGTGACCCTAATTCAAGTTTGGGTATTAAAATAGATTTGATCTAAGTAGGTCACGACGTGAAATGCGTATCAGCTTATTTTCGTTAGGCAGGACTCCTTCCTGTTTTCCTTTACTAAAAATGTCTAGCCTTCAGCTGCTTCTTCTACTTTCTTTAAATGGCGCTTAACCCTCTAAAGTTTAGACTCTAAACGGTTTTGGCCGCCAAACATAACGCGCCAGTCGGTTCTTCGCTTTGCGTATTTAGTATTTTAGTTTCATTCCAGCGAAACACAGCACAAAAGTCTGTAGTTCGTCTGCTGTCAAACCTTGACAAAAAAATGGTCTGCCTGAGCAAAGAAGCCTACAAGAGATAACTATGATTATATGGTTCCCGAAGGCTGTTTCTCTTGTTTCGCATGTTCTTCATCATCGGATCGATTCCAAAATTGGTAGAGACTTTGCACTAACAGAAAGCCTTAGCGGAGAATTCATCTTAAAGCTGGCGCGGGACAGTCGGAGATTTTTAGTTGTTGTTGTGGCATTACTTCGCCCTTTTCTAATCGGCGCACAAATTTTAGGAAATATCTTCCACAATCTTAGAAACATCACTTCAACCGGATGTCCTTGGTAACAGGCAAGACGACGTACTTTATTCCATTTGGCTCGACCCTAGTCAATAATGGTTAAGGTTCTTACAGACTTTGACAGCCGAATAAAAAAAATTATAAAATAAAATTAAATTTAAAAAATAAAATAAAATAAAAAAATAACATAAAATTAAATAAAATAGAAAATAAGATAAAATAAAATATAAAAAAAATTTTAATTAAATAAAATTAAAATAAAATAAAATAAAATTAAGTTAAATAAAAATTAAATTAAATATAATATTTAAGAAAATAAAATAGAAAACAACATAAAATAAAATAATATTAAACAAAAAAAGAAATAAAAAATAAAATAAAATAAAAAATAAAATAACATAAAATAAAATAAAATAAAATAAAATAAAATAAAATAAAATAAAATAACATAAAATTAAATAAAATAAAAAAAAAATAAATAAAATAAAATAAAATAAAATAAAATAAATAAAATATAATAAAACAAAAGAAAATAAAAATAAATAAAATAAAAAATAACATAAAATAAAAAATAACATAAAATAAAATTTAAAAAAATGAAAATAAAAATAAAATTTAATTAAATAAAAAACAAGTAAGGAAAGGGATATATTCGACTGTGCCGAAGACTTTATACCTTTCATGAATACGCATAACGGTTTTAAGTGTCCGATCCTTACTCAAATTTAGTAAAAACTCTGCAAAACTGATCATTTTAAACCCATTTATCGAAACTATCGATTTTATGGGAGCTACGCGTTGTATTGATCCGATCTTGCTGATTCCGACAAATGATTAATCTCATGCAAAATGGCGGCTCCATACCAAATTTCATCAAGATATCTCAAAAACTGAGGGACTAATTTGCATACAAACAGACAGACAGACATAGCTAATTCGACTCAGCTCATCGCCCTGATCATTTCGGTATACTTATTGGTGGGTCTATCTCTTCTTCTTCTCATACTTACAAACATCGGGTCAATCTTATAATACCATTTCATGTTCATGAAAGGTATAATAAGATAAAATAAAATAAAATTAAACAAAACATAAAAATAAAATAAAATTAAACAAAAAATAAAAATGAAAATAAAATAAAAAATTTTAATAAAATAAAATAGAATAAAATAAAATTGTATCAAATAAAATAAAAAAGAATAAAATAATATAAAAGACAAGAAAATCAAATAAAATAAAGTAAAATGAAATTAATTAAAACAGAGGAAGAGAAAGGATAGAGAAGGTAAGGAGATGAAATAAAAGAAAAGTAAAGTAAAAGGAAACAGCATAAAAAAGTACGAAAATTAAAGTGAAGGAAAAGATCAACAAGAAAAGGAAACAATAAAATAACTTAAAAATGGGGACTATACAAAAAAGAGAAAATAATAGGAACGGCAGCGAAAGCAATGGAAATAGGGCGAATGAAAGGAATAGCAAATAATCAAAATAAAATAAAGTGTTGTTGTTTAATTACAACCACTGGGCGCTCTCTAGTCACTTTAAAGTCGCAAATTTAGTCAAAGCTCAGTTCTAGCTACTAAATATGATATTTGGGTTCTCTTCATCATCATCATCAGCAAGTTGAAGCCCTACCAATTGCTATAATTTTCGATGTGTTTAAAATTGTTCCTACAAGCTGCGATGTCACATACAAGTCATCCTCCCAAAGCTTATATAGCACAGTTAATTATACCTACTCATGTGTACATATGTATGTATTAAGTATATCCTCAGGCACTCAAATGTGTCTACATATGTTTTTGTTAATATTTTAGCTAAAATTGCCGGTTTGCCTGCAGAAAACAACCGTTGCGCTTAATTAATGATTTTGAATGTGGCGTATCGCTTGTGGGCCATCAGTGGAAAGATAACAACATGCGACGCAACAACATACCAACACACTCGCGTAGCTTATGTATGTAAGGAATAGTGTATCGGTATGGCCTAAAGGCAACCATTAACAGGCTCGACGAGTAATCGAGTAAACATAAGTGGAAACGACAGACAAGAAAATGAAGTGGCATTGTTTTGAGATGAACTTATACGGGGTGTGTTCAAAACGTATCGCGAATTTTGAATTTTCGCTGGTTACGTATATTCGAATTTTTTGTGGCGTTATGTTGGTACTCATGTCTCTCACTTATGCCGACAAAATCGGCCATTTTGAATGTTCAGTTAATTGTTGACAGCTGCTTTGCTTGCACGTGTTATGGATCGTCTTCGATTTTTACCTATTCAAAAAAATGGATCAAGAACCTGTATCAAATTTTGTGTGAAAAACGAAATTAAGTTCGCGGATGCATTCCGAATGTTGACTGTGGCATACGGAGAAGCTACCTTGGACCGAAGCAACGTTTATCGGTGGTACAAAATGTTCTCAGAAGGCCGAGAAGAAGTGCAAAGAAGAACAAAAATTGGCTTTTGCACCACGATAACGCCCCTGCTCACGCATCGTTGCTTGTGCGCGACTTTTTGGCCAAAAACAACACACTAATGATGCCGCAGCCACCGTATTCCCCAGATCTGGCCCCCTGTGACTTTTTCTTGTTCCCTAAACTGAAGAGGCCCATGAAAGGACGACGTTACGCTTCTCTTGACGAGATAAAGACGACATCGAAGGAGGAGCTGAACAAGATACAAAAAAATTATTTTTTGAAGTGCTTCGAAGGCACAAGTGTATAATATCTCATGGGGATTACTTTGAAGGGGACAAAATAGATATTCATGAATAAATAAATAATTTTTGAAAAAACACAAAATTCGCGATACTTTTTGAACACACCTCGTATTACATGGCGAAATCAGCCTTGGTGAACCAAATCTCTTTCGCAGATCGCCAACAATCCACCTCCAGCCAGAACAATCTCACTAGCTCGAAAAAGTTAACGTCAACAAAGCGCTTGTTCAGCTGACTTGTGGCGTCTCTGTGCAAAAGGAAGACTACATGTGGCTAGCTCAACCACGAATTCCGTACAGCCTGCAGCATCCCGTTCACAAATATCCAACCGGGACAAGAAACCAACGATACAGTCGTGAGAGATATTTTTATGACTGATACGTATTCTTAAATAGTTCGAGGCAATCTAGGGAAACATCTGACATTCCAAGACTGCTCTCGGCTAAATCAATGTTGACATTAAAGCCCTCTCTTATCAGGAATCCAAAAAATTTATTGAGGGGTTTTTATGTTGTTACAACAAAAACATAATGCCCAGTATATTCACTGAGGTTTTGTAGATGTTTGAATAGCCTCCTCTTTTGTTTTTGTAATGAAAAAAATACTATCTGATCAATATGGGCAGGCCTTCAAGAATGATGGTCTTTAGCTGGATATAAATGCGGCTCGTTCGTTGCTTTTACTACGACTTCCGTTTATGTAATCTGAGCTCGTTGTAAGTGCGATAGTCACACAAGCCGAGGCAGGGCATTATGAAGATATTTGTGAGCAGACTGGTCTAGGTTAAAGTTCTTTGACTCATCTTTGTAGGCGACGCGCATAGTTGCACCAGTACCATGGGTCAAAAAGTCCGTTTAAGTGTATTATGCCCCCATCTGTTCTCGCTCTCTTGTAAATGTTGAACATTTGAGTAATCTTTTGAACACTTAAAGTCGGTTCCTTGTTCCTCCAGTTATCTCTTGCACTTTCATGCAACGATTCCCAAACAAACACACCTCCTTCCTCCGCACACAATATAAATTAGGAGAGCTCATAAATAGCATGCCGCATATGTCACAGAATGGTATTTCCACATACTTTAAGGAATTTAGTGGGGCTCTTATTTTGTTGCTACCCTCCGTCACCTGTTCTTTGTCTCTTTCCTCGTCAGTTGCACTCGAGAAGATTGTTTTATGTTTTTATCCGACAATCCTATTTTATATAATAAAGCAGCACTTAGTAGGTGTTTGTGTATGTACTTAGAGGTGCAGATGTACTTACTGTGGCAGGGTTGCCACTTATAATTTTTTTGGCGCACAGATTCATATTGAAAAAGGTTCCAAATTATACACCGACCAAATGAAATGCTTGACTATGATTGAAATTTTGTCACTATACTACGCAAAGTCCAGCCCCTTGGGCAACCATACTTGACAAGGTTCCAATATGTATTCGGACCACAGTAATGGTAGGAGCTTTGAAGTCAAAAAACTACATACGTACAGACAGCTCATAATTTCTCCAATCGGCTCTTAAAAAAAAATAAAAATTAATAATTGGTGCTATATATACCTCCGATGTGATCAAGGCCGAGCTTATCTACCAGTTTGTGATGTGCTGCTTCAAATTGTTTCCTATAAATTGCTGGGACCTACAAAGCAGATGAATTTTTTGCTGAGAAGTTTTGCATGGCACAAATACACTCGGAGAGTTTGCCAAACCACTGCCTAGAGGCGACTCCGCTTTTGAAAAAACTTTTTCAAACCACTTTTGATGTTTCCTGTACCAGGGCTCGAATCTTGGACATTCGGTGTGGTAGGCCAGCAACACTCCCGCCACACCACGGCTCTTCGTGGCAATATATTTCTCTCTCTTTACGTTCTGGCGTTGAAGGCACTTTAGGCTTCCAGTTACCCCGGAAAAACAACTGGTAAGCTGCCAAATTTCGCTAAAAGCAAAAAGAAACATAAGGCTAAAAACCCCTACGGATGACGAAGGGTTAGGCTAATTCATGCAGAGATATAATTTCACCCACGTACAGAGTTGACTTAAGTTATATAGGAGTACCACCACCCAACTAAGATGAAGTGAGGATAACAATATCTCCGCTCAAAAAACAAGCTGGCTGTAACCTATCAGTGGCTTTAGCGTGGGTCTTGTGGTTATCGAAAACAAGATTTATGATCCTTCCCACGATGCCAAAGGCGAGCATCAAAAAATTGTTAACGATGAGCTTCATGGCTCATATTATGCGAATGTTCAGAGAAACTATGGACGAGAAGGTTCTACCATGGACACCCGAATTCGGAAACAGTAGAATGGGCGGCAACGACTAAACTAGAAAAAAAAACATGTGGCGGTTGACTACGCATCCATTTGTGTGTCCAAGTGGGGCTCATAGGCCAAAGCAATCATAGAGGCTGACACTTCCTAGAAGACGTTAGAGTGCTTTGGGGTACAAAATCCACGGATTCTTCTTCTGTCTCCACGGATTCTTCCAGTGGTCGAATGCCCGGAACTCAATTTTTCTTAACCTTAGCCTAATCTTTTTGTACTTTTGTTAGTGCTGACAGCCTCATGTCCACACTAATACCCAAAATCGCTATATTGAAAAATCAGTCATACAATGAAAGACGGCTGCAGTCGGTACTCGGTTTAGTAGATGAAATTTCACTGCACTAACTAAACAAAATTTGTCTACCAAACTGTAGAAAAGGAACCAGTGTTCCAATGTACGCAAAAACTATCATTTTTAGTGCACAAAAAAACCATTGTGGCAACCATGCCCTTTTGCAACAGCACACACTCTCTTGCCTTTCTTTTTATTGTTGCATACCATTGCTATGAACTAAAGCGCAATCAGAATGGCTGCACCAAAGTGCACTCCACTACGGGTGCGCGTAGATGGAATGTGTGCTCTCATAAGTAGCACATTCTCAGAGCATGCAAACAGCAATGCTATTACTGCTTTTTGTACGATTTTTTCAGGCGGTAAAGCGGAGATTAGCCTTTGGCATTAATGAATTGTTTGGCTCATAAAATCACACAAGGTAGAGGGATACTCACACCTGCATACATATACACCTGCACTTGTATAAGAGGTTGTGTAAATCTATTAAGTGAAAGACTTGCAGCGCTCCTTAAAGCTTTTGTGAGTTCATAAAATAGCACCTTCGCAGCTTCTTAGCTTCAAGCACACACTTGTAAATATCATTTAGTCGGCAAGCACGTAATGTTATTTAAGTCAATGAAACCTGTTTTCAAAAGCACAAGGAAGTGCGATATAGTGATGAACAGCCAACAAAAGAGGCTTGCTTAATTTCTCTTTTGTATTGTAAAAATAAAATTTTATTCGCTCTTTAAATGTGGCGCTAAAGAACTAGAATGGGAATAGTTGTTGTCTAAAAGATTTTGAGGAGCATTTACTTTGGCTAGGAAAATATTTTACAACATTATTGCCATGGAAGGACACTCTGACTTAATGTTCGTTACAATGGTTCTGAATTGGCTGTGATCTGGATTCCATAGTCAAGTTCCGGATAAATCTTAAATGCTCTTCTCTAGTTTCGCCGATATTTCATAACTTTAAACTAGCTATTCCTCCATATTTGTATATCCACAATAGATGCAAAACGGGTCACCCGATAGCGTTGAGATTCGGTTCATACATTGCACTGCATTCTAAGAATTTCTACTTTGGTGTTGCCACTGAGCATGCTTTTATGGGGCTGCTACCTATCTAATTTTTTTGTATTGAAGTGAGTTATGGCAATATGGCTATCAAACGAAAAGTATTCCATGTGGTATTTCAACAAAAATATTTTTTTGGTAGGGTTACCACCTAGGGTTGCCACTTGATTCCTTTATATTTACTTTTTGGCATATCCGCTATTATCTCGAAACGCCTTGACACATTTCTATGAAATTTTGTATATGAGTAGGTTATCCGCTACAGTGTGGCCACTTAGGAGGTTATTACCGAGTTTCCATATGTGGGTCCAACAATTTATCTCCGCAATGTAACAGCTAATCATCAGGGTTGATATCTTCCATTCATTCAAAAGATTGCAAATTAATCTATATATATTCCACGTGGGTCGACCTATTAAGTGCACATCTCTTATGTTTATAGTGTCCGTAATGTCGCGAAGTTAAAGTAAAGTCTGAAGTCTCCTTCGGTGTCTAATGCTTCGGCGAGGTCCTTAGCAATTGGTATAACCATCTGAGCATTTTAGAGAAGTCAAATTCAGACATGGCAGCGTGACGATGGTTTGTGTCGATTTTCTTATAAAGGGACCTCTTCAGTATTTGGGGTGTCGTGACGAGCTGGTCGATGTGTACTCGTACGTTGTTGTTTGTATTGACAAAAACATTCCCCAAAGTTTTTGGCGAGTGTTGTCGAAAGTAACTGTTCTTTGACGGATATGAACCCGGCACGCTCCGGTACTCCCTTGCTGCACATGCACGACTGTCGCGGTAGTAATTTGGTATGACCAGTGCAACCTGCTAGTCATGTCACCCAACCTTCCGTAAGAGTATTTCCCGCTCACAACAGGTATGCCTACCTCGGGCATATTCTCACCTACTTACCCGCATGGTTTACACTCGGACCTCTGTAGCAGTACTGAAAAGGTTCAATCATCTTGCCGACAATGGGCAGCTAGTCTTCGAACAGTATGCTAGATAAACCCGTAGCCGTGTTAAGGAGATCGATTTCTTATGGATTTGGCAGAGCACACTTAAGTTCCAATATGGAGGCAAGCACTCGTGCGACCACTTTTTCAACAACTCTTCGCCTTAATAGTCAATCATTTCCAGGCGCTTTATTATTTTTGAGCTGGAATACTGCCATCGTGATTCCATCATAGTGGTGGGACATTTTTCCCATCATCAAGTAATGGGGTATCGCATGCTTCGTCTCCCACGCAATTTAGCAATGAGGGGAAGTATTTCCTTCATAAGTTAGGGACGCTCTCTACCTCGTTTATCAGGTTAACGATATTGCCTCCCTCAAAAAGCCGCTTTGGTCGTGAAATCTTCCATTTTCCGCTGAACATTTGGTAGAATAATTCCAATCTGCCATAATCTCAAGCTACTTTTGATCCTGATCTTTGACATATCTTATCGCTGTGGTTATGGAGATGTGTCCTTGTTTCCACTTAAGGCGATTTGGTCTCAAGTAGTTGTCTGCTAGAAAGTAGCGATTGTCACATATGCCTACACGGTTAGGTTAGACTGTCTACTTTCAAAGGCTTTGTTTCGGTTGGACGTCCTGTGGTCTTTTGAAAGTATATTTACAAATACAAAATTATAACAACCAGGTGTCTGTACATTTTACATTATTAAAGAAAAATGCATTCGGTTTGTCTTTGTTATAGCAATATTAGGTTTTAAAATGTTTCTATGTCTGTTTGTTCGCGCATCACTCAAAACTCATGTTATGGAATTGAATGAAAATGTTATCTAAGTATTGCTAGATGTCTAACTCAAAGTTAAGTAACCAATTTAAGGCACGAAAATGTTTTATTTCTGCTGTACACAGTGCTGCCAATAAAATATTGTTAAGTATGCATATAGTGAAATTGGAGCAGACTGGCGTCTGTCTATACATAATAGACATTATGTAAGCATGCATGGTGTAGTCTCAATCAGAGCACGAAAGGAACAATTATTTCAATTTCTACGTGTCTGTCTGTAAGTATGTTTGTGCGCGCATCAATCAACAACTACTATATGGAATTGAATGGTTTCTGCACAAATGTATTGCTGGAGGTCTAACTTGAAGTACAAACCACATTTTTCTGTGGCTGATGCATGCCATTTTCATCTAGTTTAGAATAAAGCACTAAAAACTAATGAGAGTCATAGCGCGCTTAAAATACCTACCAAAAAACAACATAACTTAAAAAGCCTCTATAACTACCATAGCAATAATTACCAATTTCCTTTAGACGCTCAATCTTAGCTAACAAATGAAGTTTTATAATCAAAGTTTTACTTAAAAAGTTTTCAATTATTTTTGTAGTATTGATTTTTCATTTCCCATTTCTGGCTTTTCTTTGCTTTTGCACATCCTTATCTGGCGGCACCACAAACCAAAACTGCAGCTGAAACAGCACTTCTACACACACACACACACATACACACGCACGCCCCAACCCCAAATGCAATTCAAAGTTTGTGCTATGAGCGGCTAAAACTTGTGGTAGGCGGAAAGGAGCAAGAAAATAATAAAAGTGATTTGTTGCTGGTGCAACTCTTGGAGAGCTGCAGTTACACGCTTGCCTTGTCTAACGCTTTATAACTTGCCCTTCCTTTATATTGCTGTATGCTACTTCTTCTTCTTCTTCTTTTACAAAAGTTTGCACAAATGAAAATCTTTTTAGTAACCTTTGCATACTACACCTTAAAGCTCTTCAAATTTTAATGAATGAAGTGTTGCAACTATCAAAGTGTATGGCCATGATTTAACCACTTTTATAGTCAGCTAACTTCTTTCCGGCCATCGACCGTTTGCAAGTACGCTGCAAGTTACCCAAATAGCATATTTAGTGACTGTAACGGTGATACGACTAATTTTGTAACTTAGAAATGATTTATCACTAGTCAAGAGCACGTATTCATTACGTGCCAGCGACCAAATTGGTGAGTAACCGCAACGTTATAACGACGTTTCTGTGTGCTATACGGCTACATTTTGCTGACGTTGTAGTTATGTCGCAGAAATGTTGATACCACTTATAGGGAACTTGGGATTTTTATATCAGTGTTCGGAATTATTCATTTATGAATATTTAAGTACGTTTTTCTTTTCTTCAGAAACGAATGCATATGTTGCGTGAAATACTCGTAGAAGTTTAGAGCAGCAAATTAAAAAAATTCTTCATGGTTTTATTCGGGGTCATATAGGAACCTTTTAGGAACTGCTCAGCACCTTACCGGGATCAATTCGGGAGCATTTTCGGAATTTTCCGGTACCATATCGGGATTGTTTTCGGGATCATATTTGGAGCTTTTTCAGTATTATTTTCGGATCGTTTCGAAAAATTTTCTGGATCAATTCTGGATTTTTTGGGTAAATTTCGTGTGTCGTTTAGTAGTGTTTTATATATTATTATTTATATATAATTTTGTTTTTTTAACCTTAGAAAAACAGCCCAAATAATTTTTTATTGTAACTTTGTTATTTGACATTAATAAACAACACACAATAGCCTAAACAGATAAAACTTCATTAAAAGGGAATGCGCATGTTCAAAGCAAAATGGCGTACGCAAAATGAATAACTTTACACTATTTTTCCCTAAAAATTACCACTTCAAAGTAATTAGAACTTGGCGATAGTGAAGGCAACTGACTATATGGAACTTTGAAGTAAAATTTACTTAAACGTTACCTTTATTCATACAGCGGGAAAATGTTCTCATGTATCTCAGGTTCGATGGAAAATAAATGTTTTTTTCGATCTTGTAAAAGTGCAGAGTTAGATAATGGCCCTGAAAAAGTTATTAACTTATCTGTTATCCTATTATTTCCTGGATCAAAATCCTGACAATCTGCTTTGAAAAAAGTCCGATAGTAACTTTTATTTTTTCTCACAAGCAATAAAAGTTTGCTTCGGTGAGATGTTTTTAAGGACACAATAAAAGTCCTGTTCAATAACTAACAAACCGCTTATCTCAATTAGTTAATTTTGGTATCAATCAATAATCATTGTAATATTTTGAACTTTTATATTGTCCTTAAGAAATATCTCGGCAAAGAGGGCTTTTATTGTTATTAAATGTCGGGTTGACCGATTATCCGTCAATCAATCAGTCTCTCTTTGTTTGCCTTAAAAACGTTACAGGTCACTCGTTAACCGGACGTGACGGACTCTAGATCCCCTGGAAATTTCGTTAGCTACCTGATGTAAGTGAGCGCTGACACCACCACATGCCAAGTAGCGAGATCCTTCTGCCCTGTTGTTGACGCCAAACAATCTTCGGAACTATTAGTGTTCACTAAGATTCACCTCTTCATGATCGGACTGTTAATAATTTTAAAGCTTCCATTGGTGATGGTCATTACAACGCAGGAACCAAATATTATTCAAACAAAGTTACTTATATCAAGAAGTCCCACATTTACTGACTGGATTGGCAAAGTTTAGTCGCTTGTGGCTGGTTGGGTAGCGCAAATCTAAAATTTGTGTCTGTGTTGATATAGAAATAACACGATTTCTCAATTTTCGGCTAACAAAACTTTAATGATTGCCACACAACGTGCCACATGCCGCGTCCGAATCACATTCCATTTGTTTCTCCTGCTGCTGCAGTTACTGGTGCTGCTACTGTGCCATGACCACCAGTGAGTGCCAATTGAATGGCAGCTGATGCGGTAGCTGCATATTCGATTGCCGCACAGCACTTAATTTGCAATTTTAAAATGTGAATTTTCTCCAGTTTTAAATAAACTGAATGAAAGTAAGCGAAACATTTTCACAAAGCCACTATCAGTGCAGCCGCAGCGTATATGTCTCGGGCATAGACAGAATGAGCGCAGCAGCAGAAATTATTGACAGGCAGCGACTCGTAGCCACAAATTGAAAATTGAACAATTTCAAACGAAAGCACATTAAAATTAAGGGAATCAAGTCTAATTGCAGCCCAAAGTTTACGCCTTTAAGTTCTAAGCGATTGAAAATCCTGATGACGCAGTTGAGTGTACACAGAATAGAGTTGAGAACGCTGCACCGCACTTGAGCACTACACACACGTATTCAAACAAATTAGACACAATATCGAAAGCATCCTCAACGGTTAAAGGTACAGTTTCCGAAGACTGGTGGTGAGAACTATCCGGAAGTTCCACATAACCTGGAAGCGCCAATTTCTAGCAATCAAAGTGCACACTCATATCTGTGCAGCGCACAATATGCGCACACCACAGCAAGACCTGTTTAAAGTTAAGAAAATACTCACACCACCCAAAGATAATGGGTGCTTCATTCGGCTCAAATACTTAGAGTAACTTAAGTGACAGCTACCACGCGTAAAATCTTATCTTTAGGAGCCCCTCATCTACTCCCACCGGCATGTGCATTAGTAAACACAGCTGAACTCCGGCACGATTCTCCACACTACGCTACGTCCGGTGCACAAGTACCCAAGCGGCCTAAGAGGTCGGCCAGACAGATGTAAAAAAGCCACTGAACCTCGTTGATGCTTATTTTTTAATAGTTTTAGGTAATCTGAAAAGAGGTCAGGTATTTTCAGGCCATCCTCGGCCGCACCAAGGTTGAGTTTAGATAATTAATAGCCACCTACAACCTTCCCTTCTAATTTTGATATATCCGTGAACCTGCTCAGAGGTACACTGCCCCTTTCTCGCCCCCAACTTCTTTTAGAGAATGACAGAATTCAAACTAGGCAGAGAAGCAGGCAGAAAAGTATCTAGCCTTGATTAAAATTTATATATTCCGATATGTTCAGTATAACACTCACTAGGACACTTCCGCTTTGAGCTCCGCTAAAGTTGAAAGGCTATCAATGGCGACCAGGGAATCGGCGTTCAAATCTTACACCGCATTTTGGGACCTGGCCGCTCTGTAAGTGGCGAAATGAGACTGAAGGCCGACTCATATCGTGCAATTTTTTTAACTTGATGCTAGAGACGATGAGTCAAGCAGCAAAGCTAAATCAAGTAAGGCACTGAGACAAAATTAAACGTGCCATTTGGCGATGTACTTAAGAGGTCTTAAGGTAGCTGGAAGTGGCAGGTGGCCGTGAAACCGTAAAGGAAAGAAGTACTTGTAATATGCAACAATCGAACCCAATCTTAGTTGAAGCCAATTTGGCAGTCTGCACCCTAACACTCCATAGGCTTTTCTGGATCGTAGAAAATAATGCTGCCGTCTTAGGCACTTCTTCCATACGTAAACGAAAAGAAATTCCAGCTGTAAGTCTCCGTATACCAGAGGCGTTGGAAAACTTTACCATACGAGTGGGCATCTATATAGCTCCTTGAACTTAGACACATCGACTCCACTTGCAGCATGTACATAGGCTACACATATTCTATCACGTTCCATCACAGCTGCAAAAGCAAATGTTGAAAATCAGAACTATATACTACATTGCTACGATATCGCTCAATTTATATAGCTTTGGTTTGTCTGCAATATCGAATTTTTATTGTTGAAAGAATCGCCGATGCACTTGCATGCCACACTCCCTAGCACAAGCGATAGCACAATAGACAACTTACACTTGCATTGCTTGAAACTGCTGCTGCTCATCTGGGCGGGCATTGTGCATCAGACATAGTATTAACATAGTCTATATTGTCCTATAAAAAGTGACTGCATCTGTTCTTGTGCAAGCCAACACGTCGCAATGGCAGCTCGTTAACTCGTGACTGGCACAGCGAGCTCACTCAACTCCCTTTAAACAACTGCAGCTAAAGCGAAATGCCATAAAATGTTTGCAATAACAAACCGAATGCTCCGCTGCAGAATGGCAGACGCATGAACTGGTTGTTGTTCTATGGGAAAAACAAAAAATAAACTGCCAACATATCTCAGTGTCTATAATTAACTGTAAATTTGCAAATTTCACACCCAGCATGAGTGAGCATTCGTGCCATACGCGGTCACCTTCTTTAGAAAGGGCATTTTGTACAAAGTTACAGAGATAGCATTGGGAACACTAAGTAAGAAGAACTCTATGCTTTTGTTTTGGTCGCACTCCGGTTGAGGCTCAATTCGTCGAAAAGCTTTCATCAGACCCATGCGATTTCGGTCTGCACCTTCTCTGTAGGAAACTTAGGCCGCCTGATTGGGTCACTGTCTGATGGTAACACATGGTGAGGCCATGGGGCTCCCTTTGAATGACTTCTGTCAAAAAATTCCTCTGCAATTGTCTCGTACTGGCTTGGACTCGTATGGAGTGTCTTAGTAGGTGCTTCTTCACGTTCTGGGATGAACTGAAATCGAAAACTCACTACGCTACATTAAGCGGATAAGTTGGTTCAATTTTCTGAACGTCTAAACAAGGAAGATATTTAGCCCTTATTTAACTGTATCACAATGGGACATCCGACTTAGTGTACCTCTCGGCTAATGGTTGACCTTCTTCATGACAGAAAATTAATCGAGGGATTATTAGAAGACCTTGAGACAGTAGATTTCGAGGCTAATGTGTTAGAGTAACTTCGTGATGAACGTCAGACCAATGTAGTTCAAGCGTCCTATTTTTAGCACTCTTCACAGTCCTACAATGGGCTAGGGTTTTGCCAGCTTATGACAGCTAATATAAGCACACGTCTCTGTGAGGTGCACAAAAACGCAAAGAAAGTTTTAAGCCGAGCAGATGCGCACGGAACAGTCAGATGATGAGATCAATCGACATAACTTTGTAACCAGGCTGTGGGGCCACTCAATCACAATTCATACCACCGCTACGGGCACGACCGGGACGCCGACAGCGAGTATAGAAGAAATTTTAATGAAGACTGTTCCGCTGAATCGGTCATGTTTTGATAATGTACTAAGACGCTCGGTTCAGGACGATACCCCTATCGACACCCGTACTAGCCAGAAGAGTACGTGCAAGCCCTGACTGAAAGGGGGGGAAAAAATTCAGCATAACTGGGCAAGACTTGGTATGTGTCTGTTATCGCTAAAAGTAGATTACTGGCATAGCCAATTAAGGACTAGGGATATTATATTACAACGAACTATTTTATGCTGACTCCGTTAACATCTACGAAATCGAAGTGAGAATTCCCTGCAAAAATCGTTGGATCACGTGTTCCTTTTTGTCATATTGGAGTGCATTGGGTACCTCAATTCTCGCTTTCCTTGTGAGTACTCCGTGGAGTAATTTTTTGGACTAGCAAAATATTTTTATTAGAATAAGCACGATATTTATATACAACAACAACCATGGGCATCCCAATCTTTGGTAAAACTGATCTTAGAGTCTTCTAACATCTTGTTTTGAATTTGAAAAGTGTTGCTTAACCGAGCTGAATATCGTTGTGAGCGGATGGTGGGAGTTATTTATATACTTTCTGAAAGTAATATTAGTAGTAATATCAGATATCCCTTAACTGTGATACGGTCTCCAAGAAAATTTGTGTCGGAACTTCCTACAGCATTTTGTTAAGCCAGGGTTCTTACTCTGCAGCTCTATTCGAAAGAAAATTTGTTCGCTTTCGATTGATTCGTACTCTGTAAAACATTTTCGAGTAAAACCAATTCGTTGGTCGAGTTACATTTTGTTCCCTTCGGATTTGATCTATCCCCCTGGTCGAAACAATTTAGCAAACGAAAATCTACAAAAATTTAATTTCTTATGATTATAAAAAAAACAATTTTTTTTGGTTTTTTTCATCAAAAAATCAAAATTAGGCAATGGCTTTTGACAAACCATCAGGTAAAAAATTTTAAAACTGAAAAAAATTGTAGATTGAAAATATTTATATACATATTTAAAAAAATTTATTCTTATTTAATAAAAAAAAAAAATTATAATCAATTGACTAAAGATCTACTTTCGAACCTGCGACCTTATGCACAGCGCTGTCTAATACTGTATTTAATATTTACTCAATGTGTTTTTGTATTTTGATTTGCATTTGAAATTTGTGAAAGAGTGAGGCGATCTATTACCGAATATCCTCTATAATAAATTCGGTCGAACTACTGAGTATCGATGTGTATTAGAATTGATTTTTGCTTTCGAGTAGAATAGCTTTTCGAATGGAACTACAGAGTAAGGACTAGAGCTCTTGATAATCGATTAATCGAATTAATCGAATTAATTAATCGAATTAATCGATTTAAAGTAGTTCTTTGAAAAAGTAATCGATTATCATTCGATGCATTCGACTAGTTGTGTTTTTTATTGACAATGGGTGCTCTATTAGCATGGAACTGAGTTCCATCACCTTCATAAACGTGCGTTGCAACTATAGAAAATGTTGAATTTTTTATTTTTATTTTAAAAATTGTATTTATCAACCGGCAGTATTCGATTAGTCGATTAGTCGAAATCGAAAATTTGCTATTCGATTTTCAAACAACTCAATAGTCGCTATTCGACTATTCGGCTAATCGATTAGTCGAATAGTCGATTGTAAACAAGAGCCCTAGTAAGGGCCCCCAGACCTTTTCGAAAACGCTAAAAATACGTTATCGGCTCGTTTTCTAGTTCCAAGTCAGTCACTACTCGCTTACTAAACACTTTCGAATATCGAAAGGTCATTGCCATATTGAAGTTGGGCTACAACATTGTAACAACAATAAAGACTAAGAACAAGTGCAACAAAAACAAGTATCATATTGCATATACTGAAGTAGGGGAGGAGTGCTGTGGTCGCTGTTTGTATACACTGGGGTGTCATTTATAATTGTTTCGTAAAATTTATAGACATCATAAAAACAAATACAACGAGGCATACAAGCCTGCGTGACAAATCTCTTTCAGTTTTAATAACTCAAGAGTCAATAAGAATTACTTCACATTCTGCTGTGCTTACCCATTCATCCTTCTGTATTGAAGACACAAATGTGAAGTGCACTGAACTTCGCAATTGATAAAAATAACTTTGCGTTAGACGTTGTAAATTTTTCCAAACAAATGTGAAAATCATCAGATATTCCTAAATTAGAAGCAATGTCTGATTATTTAACCTTCAGAGTTGATATGTAATGGAAACAAACAATAATTAAAATTTTATAATTCAAATTTTTAAGGCAAACTTTATTTAACGAAGAGTAGCACAATGTATTTCCTCATAAAAAAGCGTTGGTTTCAATGAGTTTTGATTTTGAACTTGTTTGGCCTTAAATCCCATCAGGACTACGTACACGTCACCAAAAATAATAATATTTTATTGCCAAATATTATCGCTTTTATTTTTCAATAAAACCATCCTCAGCAATAATAAAGTCGTTGCTTACGCAATGCGGTGCTAAAAATGATTAGAAATAGGACTTTAGCTGACAAAAAACCATCGTTCTGATAGCCTAATGGTTAACAGCGCGTGCCAAATATCGGGAGTAAAGTGCAGCTAATACACAATAATTTATTTGAAATTATGGAAATGGTAACTAATAGTATGGTAATGAATAGTATGAACGCGAGCTAACTGAACTAAATAAATTAAAATTTGAGCATTACAAACGAGGGAAAAGAACAAATGTATGGGAAAATTTCCATAATATTAAACGGCACTACAAGAAAATGGTAAAAATAAAAAATAAAAAATATATGGAATATAGAATTACAAGCAAACTGTAACAATCAAAAAATTATGTGGAAATGTCTTAAAGAAACAGTAAATATGGGTAGTGAAACCTCTCAAATAAAACGGATTTTTATAAATAACGTTTGTTGAAGTTGACTTTATTATGGCTAATCAATTAAATCATTATTTCGTTAAAAGTATCAAGTCGATTAGTATGAGTATAGAGAACATTTTACCAGTTCAAATGGAAGAAGAGAAATGGACATCCATTTGAGTTTAAACACATAAATGTTGAACAGTTCATGCGAACGGTGGCGAGCTTAAAAAATAAGTATGGCGGTAAAAAACTGTTGACAGAGGCAGGCCCGTGCGCAGAAAATATCCGAGGGGGGGTTTAAACTCAAGTTACGTAATCAGTGAAAAAATATAAGAAATTTATTTTCGGAGTACGGAAATTTTGTTGTCAGAGGTCATATTTAGTTACAATTATTTAATAAATCAAATTTTCGAGGTACTGAAAAAAAATCTTTCAAAACTATTTGCGGTTCGATTTTGACATCGCTATGTACATTGAGTGAGGCTAAGCCGTTCAGACGATCTTCAGACATTGTTGATCTCAAAAACGTTTTTAGTCATCGCAAAGTTGAGAAGGATCGTTAATTCATCGCTGTTGTCACAGGCACAACTGCCATAACGCGAAGCATTTGGTTAAAATTTGGAAACGCATCCTCATTACAAATATCGAGTGCTTTGAGTGAGTTTTTTCTTTGATCTTTCCGGCAGTTAGCTTCCGCCAAAGTTGTACTTCGTTCACCCAGATGTCACGGGAATCGTCGTGCAAAAATGAACAGTATGATTGGAATAATTGAGCGCAGGACTCTTCTTCGAAAATTTTCATTTAATTGGGAAAAAGGCAAGCGAGATTTGATAAAATATTGCGGTGATTTAAGAATCGATCTTGCAATTGTGTCAGAAACGAATCAATGTACGGTATGTAGATTGTTATACGGAAATAATCTTCAACTGAATCAGTTTGTATGTTGGAACGTTGGGTCTGTTTCGAAGCCATCCTTGGCTTTCGCAATTCAATTTCGGTTTTGAAAATGTGTCTGAACTCTCCCTTAGCGTTTTCTCTTCTTTCCATCAAATTTTGTTTCGCAGCATCAGCCAATTTGATAGCCTCTCTCAGATCTTAATTTTCTCCTTGAAGTACTCGACTCAGAGACAATGTGAGAGCATGCACTGACGTCAAAATATGCATGGATATCTGGAAATTTGCGGTTTTTATAGCTGAAAGCAGTTGGAAAGCTCCAGACGAAGTCGTTGGGTCCAGTTGGTGGAAATTACTTCAAGAGCGCGAATTACTGCTGATTGAAAATGGAGATATGTTGCGACGGACTCATGCTGTTCTACCCATCTGGTTTTACAAAATTTTTTCAATTTCTTCACTCGAGTTTCCGATAGATGTTCATTTTCATTTATCGCATCCTGAAGTGCATTTTGGCGTTTCGGATAAATGAAGAAGGAATGGATATTCTCTAGAACTCCCAGACAATTTTTGATTCCCGTTATATTGCACGCAGAGCTTACCGCCAAATTGAAGCTATGAACAGCACAATGGGAGTAGAGCGCGAGTGGATAAGTTTTTCTGACAACAGCTTGAGCCCCTTGGAACTCTCCGCTAACCGCTCTCGAACCGTCATATCCTTGCCCGAAGAAATACCTGCAATTCAGTCCGGAAGATTTTACGAAATCAAGGTAAGCAGTTCCTATTCCCTTTCCAGAGAAATCGGTGATAGGAATAAAACACAAAAAATCTTTCTGAATTGAACTTTGTTTTACTCCTGCAAGGTCTGGCGTGTCATCTCCGAGAAAAGAAAGGCCTTCAATTTGTTCAATCGATCGATGTTGTAACTCATGATGAGGTGGTGACAAATGTAGATTATTTCATTTTGGAGACGGTTGCTTATGTACAAAGCATTCTTTGGTGAATCACTCAAGTGTTTTTTCAACTGCTCATCAGTTTTGGCTCGATAACCCCCAAACCCCCCCTGCGCACGGGCCTGGACAGAGGGTGTATTTAACCCTAGTAAGATAACGCTCCGATACTCTCATTTATTTCCGGAGCAACTTCGCCCGCTCAGTTTTCTCAGTCGGTTGCTGGAGCTTATTGGTGGTGGATGATTTTTTGCGATGGGTTTATTTTATCAGAGTTGTGATCACAACGTACGTCGCTCCTACGATATTATCTTTCCAGGGGTATAGAACAGCGTTATCTTTCTAGAGTTAAATACAGCATGGAATACTTGGCCTATACATAGACGTGGATAGCCAACGAAAGCTTTAACAGTGGTGTTTTCCCAGATTACTGGAAGACCTCAACAATTGTGCCTGTTGAAAAAGTAAAAGGTACAGTGAAGCACAAAGAGATACGACCTATCAACATGTTGCCTAGCGATAAGAAACTTATAGAGACCATTGTAAAAGGACAACTAGTGGACTATTTGAGTAAATATGAAATTAATTTAACTGAACAGTTGGGATTCAGATCAAAGCATTCCTGTGAAACTGCACTCAACTTGGTGATAGCAGAGTGGCAAGAAAGCATGTCCATTAATCAAACAACAGTGTCAGTGTTTCTTGGAATTAAAAGAGCATTTTAAGCTATTGATAGGGACATTATGCTGAGGAAACTGCATAACATCGGCGTACGTAATGTGGCTCTTAATCGGTTTAGAAGCTACCTCACTGGAAGAAAACAGAGGGCAGTCATAAGCAATGCAGTATCGACGGAAATATACATTGAGTTAGACTTGCCACAAGTCTCAGTTTCTTGGTTGGTTGCTGTGCCGCTCGGGAGAGGAGATACTCCTCCGCACCGCACACTCCAGGTAAGCTGAAGTGCAATCGGACTCAATGCAGTCTTGCTCTGAAACGACACTAGATACGTGCAAACTGGAATTCTGGAGACCATCGCCGAAACCTTTCTCTAGACAATAAATTTTCCATAGGAACTAATCAGAGGCACGAATAGGAGAACATGGGAGAACGTACAAACTCTAGACCCGCAGTCCACAGTGATTTTCACGGATAGCTCCCAACTTAATGGCAAGGTGGGCAGCGCCATTTACCCTGGAGACCTCTCACTTTCCTTAAGCATTAATCTATTGAGCCACTGCAGCGCCTTCCAAGCCTAACTAATGCCAATAAATGAAGCCTCACGTTGGCTACTTTTTGAGAGCATAACATCTGTGTCGATCTGCTCCGGCAGTCAGTCAGAGAGTCAAATCCCTTCAGTACAACAGTACGACATCGAATGTAGCAATCGATTGCAGAGAAATAGCCACACTGTGCTCCATAAGAGTGATGTGGATCCCAGGACACAGATGTGTACCAGGGAACTGCGCCGCTGACGAGTTGGTGAGGAAAGCCACTGAACTGACGGAGCAAAGCCAATTGAAGCACATTGTTACTCCTCTTGCCACGAGTAGGCATAGTCTTCTATCGGGTTTCACCGAAAAGACTAATGCTGTTGCATATAGAACATACTACGCTTTATCAAAAAGACGAAATGGTTCAGCTTTTTGCGAATATAGAGGAGGAAGAGCTTGACGCCAAACACCTTCAAAAAAATTCACAATTGGTGCGATATATACCTCCGAAGAGATTAAGGCCGAGCTTCTCAACCAGTTTGCAGTGTGCTGCTTCTCATTTTTCCTACAAATTGACAGGTCCTACAGTTTTTTGCCGATTCCGAAAGGTATCTGCAATTTTTGCTGTAAAGCTTTCCATGGCAGAAATATACTCGGATAGTTTGCCAAACCACTGCCGAGGGGCGACCCAATTTTGAAAAAACTTTTTCAAACCACTTTTGTTACTACCTGTCCCAGGGCTCGAACCATAGACCTTCAATTTGGTAGGCCAGAGACACTACCGCCACACTAAGAAAGAAAAGAAAGTTTATCAAACCTCGGTCACCACACATACATTACTTTGTGTGCTTGTTCTATATTTCAAGCCTCTTGGTCAGCATCCTAAATGGGCCGTTTTTATTTTCAGTAAGTATATATTAATAAAATG
This sequence comes from Merzomyia westermanni, assembly GCA_949987695.1. Classification (NCBI taxonomy): domain Eukaryota; kingdom Metazoa; phylum Arthropoda; class Insecta; order Diptera; family Tephritidae; genus Merzomyia; species Merzomyia westermanni. The sequence continues at coordinate 19,423,253 of OX465288.1, read as the reverse complement.
AATTCTGAGTTGCAATTTTACTTTAGTGAAACTGTCCTTCCGTTATCATTCAACGTTGATTTTGAGTAGGGTTCACTTTCGTTAGCAATTGAATTTATTTTTAATGGAACTTCAGAGAGAAGGTCGGCGGCGGAGTCTTCTGCAAAGAACTGGGCATCAGCCATAAATTTAGGCTGGCCGATCATTGCAGTGTCTTCCAAGCGGAGGTGGCTGCTATTAAAGATTCAGCGGATGAAATACCAACAATAATGTTAGCCTAGAAATCCGACGAAGAATCACTCTTGCAAACAAATGCTACTTCGGACTGAGTAGGCAATTGAAAAGTAAAGTCCTCTCTCGACGAACGAAAATAACACTCTCCAAGTCACTCATCGCACCCGTCCTGCTATATGGTGCAGAAGCGTGGACACTAACAACATCTGATGAGGCGGCTCTGGGAGTATTCGAGAGAAAGGTTCTTCGAAAGATTTGTGGACCTCTACGCGTTGGCGACGGCGAGTACCGAAGAAGATTTAATGATGAGCTGTATGAACTTTACGCAGACGCCGACATAGTTCAGCGAATTAAAACACAGCGGCTTCGCTGGCTAGGCCACGTAGTGCGAATGAGCGAAGATGCTCCAGCTCAGAAGGTATTCTTATCGGCACCCGCCGGTGGAAGCAGAGGAAGAGGGAGACCACCACTCCGATGGAAGGACCAAGTGGAGACCGATTTGCGATCCGGCGGTATTTCCAATTGGCGGCAGTTGGCGCAACGAAGAAACGACTGGCGAGCTATGTTGGACGGTCAAAATCGCCCAGGCGGTTAGATGACCATTTAAAGAAGAAGGATGAAATGCTACTCCGCGCCAATACTGTTAGAGAATTCAATGTTTACTTAGATAGCCAAGCTGCTATAAGGGCGCTGGGATCGGCTACAGTGCGATCGAGGGTTGTCAAGGATTGCTTGACCTCGCTGGGCGTGGCATCAATTTATTTTACGATTAAGATTATCTAGGTGGCGCGGCACAAGGACATCCCTGGAAACTGCATGGCGGATTTCCTGGCCGGAGAGGGCACGTTCGAGCCCGAGGTGGCTTCCGGCAATTTGCAATTGCTCCTGAACGAGGTCCTTCTAGCCAGTGATAGACTCTAAGCGGTCGGCGGAACTATTATTCTCCAAGTCACATCTGTCTATGGTGATTGGAGTGCGGACTGGGTACTGCCCGATGGGGTTGCACGCAGCTCGGCTGAATATTCTAGAGAATCGCAGATGTGTCAGCTGCATGGAGGATGACGACACCAAGCCACTTCATCCTGAGTTGCTCAGCTTTTTCTGGGACAAGACGCAAATACTTCGGTCGGGATGTACTTGACTTGACTTGAGGAGCTCTCCGGCATTAAAGTGAACCTTATCCGGAACTATATCGCCGCGGCTCGTGAAATAAATAGGAATCGGATCACCGCTAGCCAACGTGGTATCACAATGGAGATGAATATTTATTCTTCAATCACAATCAACGTTGAATGGAATGGAATGGAACCTTAAAAAGTGTCGTTTCACTAAAGTAAAATTTTGAGTGATAATAAAAAATGGAGCTCACTCAAAAATCGCATGTTAATGGTAATTTCACTATCAGTTAAACTTGTGTGGTTAGTAAAGTGTTTACAGCATTCTATTTTCTATGCAGCCTATATTATAACTAAATTTTCTACTAAAATGGAGTTCAAATCAAGAATACATGTTCAGTTGAGGTAGAACTTTCTCATCATTCGGGATTACAAAACAGACCTGTAGCTTTCATCGGTAATCTCCCACTTTGCCGATTCAATTGCGAGCTTAGTGCAAGGCATATCACGGCGGCCGCCGTGGTGTGAAGGTAGTGTTGCCGGCCTACCACACCGAAGGTCCATGGTTCGAACCCTGGTACCGATAACATCAAAAAGTGATTTGAAAAAAGTTTTTCAAAACGGGGTCGCCCCTCGGCAGTGGTTTGGCAAACTCTCCGAGTGTATTTCTGCCATGACAGGCTTCTCAGCAAAAATTCGTCTCCTTTGTAGATGCCGTTCGGAGTCGGCAAAAAACTGTAGGTCCCACCAATTTGTAGGGAAAATTCAAATCGGCACACCACAAATTGGAAGAGAAGCTTGGCGCAAAAATCTCTTAGGAGGTTTATGATGATATACCTGTTGTATATCGCGCCATAGAGAGATATCACGATTTTCGAGACATTCAGTGAAAATAACCGAAATCGCCTGATGACCACGCCCATTTTACTTAAAAGTTCTTTCAAACTTTTGAACAAGTCGTGGGTTTTCCTGCTCGGTCCTGCACCTGACAACTACATACATGAGCGTTTAACGTGCTGCTCCTCCTGAACTTTGATTTGCTCACTTTTTTCTTCTGCTTCCTCTTCTTCTTCCTCTTCCTCTTCTTTTTATCGTTTTCTTCCATCTATTTTTATATTTCTACTTTTTCTTATATTTCTATATCATCTTTCTTCATTCTCAGCAGGTATGGAAATGACAATCTTTGTTGGCTATGTTTCCTGAATGTGTTTGTACTACGTGATTCGTCTCCGCCCTACCTACAGTAGAAAAACTTCTTGTCTCTCTTTGCTTAGTTTTCAGTCATTCCTCGAAGTCGCGCTTGTTGTTTCCCGGGTAACTGCTTAATACAGTTCATAACCTTAGTCCTATCTTTTTGTTTCATCAAGTTTCATTATTTAATTTTTTAACTTGAGCTTTCTGCTATTAAGTTGATTGATTATCATAAAGTGGTTTCATATAATAAATTCCATTAATTAATTATATTGAATTATAGACGTATGTACTTGTTGTTTATGTTCGGTAATATGTACATATTTTGGATACATATGTCTATTATGTGAAGACGTATGTTGAATATTTGGGCGGTTCAGCTTGTGTGGACCGATTTTTTGCTCGCCATTTATCCTAGCATATTCGAGTTCTTCACGAAATTCTTAGAGAAGGCTTTTGTGTAAAACTCTTATAGTGGTTTTTAAGACTACTTTCAATTTAAAAGTAACGGTTGTTTGGTAGGTCGATCATTGGAATTTTTACTTGCAGATCTTCCATCCATGATCTGCTTTTCGAATTTAGTAAAATTACTAATATGTAGTACACGTTGTGTATTCAAAATAAAATGAAAACCTATACAACTGTATATCAATGATCGGCAAATATATTCCTAGCAAGCGAACTATGTTCGGCAACGCACACATACAGAATCGGCTTTCAACACGTATATATCGTGTCGTGAACAGATAGACCAATCGGTACACTGAATATATACCATTTTTTTTATTGCTTGATGAATTTAATACTACCAACAGATATGTTCATATTCTAGGTACACGGCTAAAAATTTGAGCTTAAATTTTAAACATAAATGTCCAAACCGAATTTGGTTTAGAATTTAAATTATGCCAGTTTTCGAGAAAATCAGCGTGAAGAAAAGAGTTTTAATTTTAATTTCTTAAAAATTTAAAAAAAAAACATAAAAACTTCAGTTTGCAGGATTCCAACCAACGCTCCCTGCATCAGACTCGTCTGCGCCATACACTGAGCTACGGCGCACACAAAACTGTTTTGAGAAAAATTCAATGACTTGAAAAAACTTTCAGAAATAAATGAAAAAAAATCCAAAAAAAATTTTGACGTTTTTTACAGTTTACAGTCTTAAATCTATACCGCAAGAAATTGAAAATTGGTATAGGTAATTGAAAGGTTTGGAATTTATTACAAAAAAAGTTGCAAAAATTACTTAAACCGACGAATGGTTTAAAATTTAAGCTCAAATTTTTAGCCGTGTATGTACTCAATTTTTGCCTATCACTGCTTCATATCTACTACTAACTCGTAAACGGCAACACTGATATGGATTAAATCGTGTACATAAATATTATACAACATTTTAAGCGCTATCAACTTGGTGTGTCCAATAAATATGTTTTGAAAAGGTAGAGACTTATTTAAAATTATTTAAAAAATAAATTAAATATGTCAGTCTGGGTTTCTAAAGAAAGTATTATTGTTATCAACGGTTCTAGAGCTTGTCAAACATACAAAATATGAAATACTACGTAGCCCTTCAATAAAAATATTTTTAAAAAGAGTTGCCAGCTAATCTTAGTTATTTATTTATATAACTGTCTGAATATATGTACATCCACCTCTATCTCCGCAGCGGCTACATAAATTTTAATGAAGTGTTTGATGTAGATAAAGTACTCTAACTGAGGATGGTTTGGAAAGCTTGCCACTTATTTTATTATCCCAGTAAAAGTCTTTTAAAAAAGTGTTTCAATAAAAAATTGTTTCCCATTATTTATATATTTAATTGAAAACATATACGTTACTATCTCGAAAACTGCTCAACCGCTTTGTATACAATTTTGTAAATGGTTAAAGTGCCAAGCACTCTCACTCAATTGTTGTCTCTAAGCATGATTTTAGAAGGTTGCCACTTATTTTAATTTAAATAAAAATTTGACGAAATGTGTCAATAGCGGTATTACTCAATAAAAAGTACTTTTGCTAAGAGCTGACAACTAAATATAGGGTTGCCCCATTTTATTATTATTAAAAATCCCAATCTGCTAGGTACGTTGTCAAAAAAAATTGATCCGCCTTAAAGTGCATAAATATTCATAATATATTAGTAATAAGTACATAGTTCGCTATCCATCGAATACTATAAATATATATACACACATGTGCATAGATTTAATTATTGTTATGTATATCCTTAAAAAGGAATATCAAAGCAATATCTCTTTAGCCTACTTAATTATTTCACTTGAATGCACAAAAAAGACGATACTAGATCGAATGCGCATTAGATGGTACTAGGAAAAGAACAAAAGTTTACCAAGTAGCTCGAAAAGCAACATTTTCAAGGATTGGACCCAAATTGTCTTCTTAAAGTGAAAAAAATAAAGACTGATTTTTCAAGCAAATCAATTTTACGAAACTCGAACAGTCAAGCAATTTTCAGAACATTTAGAGTTCACTAAGGTCCACCTCTTCATGGTAATCAGAGTGTTAACGGGGCACGGAGTTGGATATTCAGGTGAATCCCAGCTGTTTCAGCTGCATGGAGGATGACGAGGTGGACTCATCAAGTCACTTTATGCTCAACTGCCTGGGAGGACAAAGCGTGGTATATTGGTTTCAATGCCTTTAAGTATCCGGTGAATATATCGAAGATCGATGTCTGTCTCATGTGGAATGTTATTGTCGCTACGCAATGTTTTGCTAGATAACTGTGAGTAACAGCTCAGCGCCAACTCATGTAATTAACTTGTTGTCGCCAGTACCACACGTGCTCAGTATGTGTTAACACTTGTATTGGTTTCTGATGCACCTCAAACCCACTTGAATTCCTTTGATGGGGTCTAATGTACATAAATGCTTACAAACATAATTATTCTATTTTAATAAGACGCAATCTAAGACTACCACATGTCTATCTCCATATGGTTTTTTGAAACCTAAAGCACCCTATTCAAATTTCACGCTCTATCTATTCATATCAAAGGCACAGTCTTTGCAGAGGCAAACTCCGGGCATGTCATGTGTTGCTTTCTTTATTATCCTATTGAGTATTTTCTAGTTTTGAATTCCAATCAAATTTATCGAGTTGCTGACATTTGTCTTTATGTTCCCATATAAATATAAGTACGTATGTACAGTTGTGTTCAATATAATAGTAGGAAAAATTAGATATCGTTCGGCGAAATAAAAAGAAGCTGTATTTTTAATATTTCACATAAAAAGAAATTTCAAAGTTTACAGGAAAGTTCAGAAAAGTGAATTAAATTTTTGAAAATTTACATAATAATTTCAATAATTTTGGGCAGAATTTTTAGAAAATTTTTGAGTAAACAATTTTATAGCTCTTTCAATTTTAGTTTTATAATATGCAAGTTAGGTTAGGTTAGGTTGCAAGGGCAGGACAGAGTACCTGGACTCTGCCCGACACTTAGGCCATTAAATAGGCCCATCGTGATACCCGATACGGTCTCTATCCACCTCCATGCCCCAGAGATGCGAGCAAGTCATCCCCGACGCCGACAGCAGCTCATCCGTTTACAGTCAGCCGATCCATCAGCCGGTCCATCAACCCCAAAGCAGTCGAGCTCAATGATCTCCAGAAGACTGAAAAGGACCGGTCGACTCACACGGTCGCGCTACCGTCGACGCCAGGGGAAACCAACTCATACCCAAGGCAGGGGATCGAACAACTTCGTGGAGTCAATAAACTTGCATAACGCTTTTATTTCTATTTTTGATACCTTAGCGAGGTCATCGAGAAACGGTTGGCCAAGGATAGCTAACCGTCGCCTGCTAAGAGCAGGGCATTGACACATCAGATGCTGAACACTTTCCTCCTCCTCAATACATCTGCAGCTGCGACAGTAATCATTAGACATTGCGCCCATTCTGGCGCCGTGAGTGCCTATTAAACATTGCCCTGTTAGAACCCTTACCAGGGATGAAATGCCCGATTTATTAAGGGACAGCAGGGAATTTGTACGTCCTTTGTTGTAAGAAGGCCAGGTTAGCCTGGATATCTCGCACATCGAGAGCCCCGACCAGAGCATATTTGCTATTTTCATTGTGTTTGTGTTGACACTAAATTTAAAGGAGGCCATGGGTATGCCGACCGAACTATTTCCTGGAAGGAGATGGGTGGTGGTACCTCATCTGGCCAGCTCATCCGCTCTGCAGTTACCTTCAATATCCCTGTGCCCAGGTACCCAAATAAGGCTAATACTGAAGTGCTGAGCCATCTCGTTGAGAGATCTGCGACATTCAGTTAACGACTTTGCATTGTCGACGTATGAGTTCAAGGCTTTAAGTGCGGCCTGACTGTCTGAGAAGATATAAATCCGTTTACCATTTTGGGGCATGGATGCCAAGCTTTTCACCGAGCCGTGTATTTGCCAGCATTTCCGATTGGTACACGCTGCAGTGGTCGGGAAGACGGAAGGAGATCTCTAGTCCCAGGTCCGGTCAAAATATCCCTCCACCCACCTTCCCCTCAAGCTTGGAGCCATCTGTGAAAATGTTAATGGCGCCCCGAACCGTATGTGGTCTGTTATCCCATTCTTGTCTTGTCGGTATTATTACCTCGTATTCCCTGACAAACACGTTATTTGACGCGCAGTAGTCAGTATGTGGTGGTATGTTAACAGGAGCGTGTTTGCCCAGGATTGTGGCGTACCCACTTTGTCCATTTATCCAGGCGCCAGTCTCCTTTATTCGCAAGGCTGTGATCGTGGCTACTTCCTTCGCCACCAAATCAAGCGGCATTGTGTTGAGTGCTTCTGTCGGGGTGGGCCCAAGGGCCCTGGTTATGCAGAGTTGTGAACTCCTGTGGACTTTTTGTAGCTGCTTGAGGTACGCATTCTTAGCTAGTGCAGGCCACCAGACCAGCACTCCGTAGAGCAGAGTCGGGTGAGCAATGGTTGTGTAGATCCAGTGTACCACCTTGGGAGAAAACCCCCACGAAACACCAATTGCTCTCTTCCAAGTGAACAACGAGCACGTTGCTTTTTTAACCCGTTCTGTTATATTGTCACATCAGAGTTGTTTCCTGTCTAGAGTAACTCCTAAATATTTGACTTTGTCACTGAATGCCAAAGTCGTGTTCCCAATTTTTGGTGGTATAAGGTTCGGTATTTTGTACCTTCTAGTGAAGAGGACTAGTTCGGTTTTCTCGGGGTTAACCTCCTGTTTCCATTAAATTGCAAAGAGTTTGAGGGAATTTTCCCCGCATAATAACGCAGATGTCATCGGCGTACGCGATCACTTGGTGGCCTTCCGCTTCCATGAGGCGTAGAAGCTGGTTTACAGTAACTACCCAAAGTAGCGGTGAGAGAACACCTCCCTGCGGGGTACCTCTGTTAACGAGTCTGTGAATCGAGTTCCCACCTAGCTCGGTTGTGATCCGTCTGCTAGTAAGCAGTTTACGAATGAACTCTACCAGACAGGTATCGACCCGCAGACCCGTCAACGCCGAAGTGATAGCATCCGGAAGGACGTTATTGAAACCGTCTGCTATGTCGAGGAAAGCCACCAATGTGTATTCCTTTAGGTTAAGTGCAAGTTAGAAGTACGTCAAAATTTCACCTGAAGTTTCAGAATTTTTTTTATCAAGGATGTTTCGGTATTTTGTTCCATACAAAATTAGTTTTTCTTCATGCTTTGTATGAAAGAAATCACTCATAACCTTTGACGAAAAAAATTCTTTAAATTCAGGGACATTTTTGAGCGATTGATTGGTTTACAAAACTGCGTACTCAAAAACTTTCTAGAAATTCTGCCAAAAAATTTCAAGACTTTGATAGGCATTTTTTAAAGTTGTATCAATTTTTCTGAACTTTGTGTTAACTTTGAAATTTCTTTTTATGTGGTTTCTGATATGGAATTCGTTATATTGTACAAGGTGGCGCAAAAGTAAGCTTCCGGTTCAGCATATCGGTTGTGGCACGTGCAGTGTGTGCTGTTGCACCGTCTTGTTGGAACCACATGTTTTCCAATCCCAATTCATCAAGTTGCGGCAAAAAGAACTCGTTGATCATTGCTCTGTAGCGCTCACCATTCACAGTAACCGTTTGGCCCCGACCGATTATTGGTCAAATAAATAGTCAGCAATATTCCGCGTTCTGCAGCAGTGTAGCGTAACATTGTTTATTAACGTGTATTTCGCATGTGTTTACTACACAAATGTCAAAACAGAACTGACTTTAGGGGCCAATCGCAAAATTTATAGCATTTTCTGATAGGAGGATTACTTTTGCGCCACCCTGTAAATGAAAATTTTTAAAAATCACAGCCTTTTTTTATTTTGCCGAACGATATCTATTTTAATATCACTATTATTATATTGAACACAACTGTACGTATCTATTGATTATTCAATGGAAAAGAGCCTAAGATTGTTGAGATGATATTTGAAATATAAAAGATTTTCTACAACAAAGCAAGTATTTGCCAAATCCTTTGTTTTGTTATAAAATTGTTTTTGTTTTCGATTTTTTTTTGAGTTTTCTTTGTGTTACGTACCCGTATTGAGCTGCTGCTATTGCGTTATTTCCCTTTCCGTTTTGTGACTTCTACATAGAAACTGAAGTGTGTAAGGCGCGAGTTTGGAATGAGAATGAGTCGCCCTTTATGTAACAAATGAAAAGAAGACAAGTTAGAAGTAAACACATAAATTATGTACGTAAAGAAAGAAAGAAGTAAATGCTAAAGTATTATGTATGAAAGATAAACGAGAATGTATAAAGTCCATGTTTTCTGCGTTACAACAACAAATAGAGATAGCAAATAGTTACAAAGCATTGTTAAGAAATTACTGCAAAACGAAGTAAGAAAATCAAGTTCGAATGTAAAATACTTTTAACTTTCATTGAGTATTTTGTAGTTACAACAACAACAACAAAACTGCTTAAAGCGGAGATATGAGATCCTTCATCCTTGCAGGTTAGGGAGTTAGAATATGCCGGCGGTAGGTATGCCTGAATGAATGCACGAACTAAGCAGAACGAGGTAGTAGTGCTTCAATAATAATAATAATAATAATAAGCCTTCATGAATTAACAAAGCCGATTGATCCAAAGGCATACCGTCAGGCTCTCGACAACATTCACACATATTCGTTAAGCTAATTTGTCAGCTCCTGCTCGGCAAACTCTGTCAGCAAACCAAGCATGTTCTCTTAGCCCATTATAGACTCGACTGTTCTGAGGGCGTCATATTGGTTACTTATAAGGCGGAATTTTTAGCTTGGGAGGCTGATGTGGCCAATACCTTCTGACTCGAGACTGCACCTCTTAAACTAATTGCTGAAATGCATTAGAAGAAAATTAACAAATTCTCAAGCGCAAGGTTGGGAATCCCAGTTCGCTTTAACCAAAGCATTGTGTTTAAATATTTAAGAAGCTCTAGGGGCTTTATACTGTTGAGTTGCAAGAGGCTCAAGTAACATGTTTTTCATGTAAATTTTTGTGGTTGTTTTTATGTACAAAAACGCTCGCCGCAGGTTTTGGGGAGTGTTGTCGAAATTGGCAGTCCTTTGCCGGATATGAATCCAGTACGCTACGGTACTCCCTGCGGTACATGCCCGACTGTCGCAGGAGCGGTTTGGTATGACCAGTGAAACCTTCTAGGTCGTGTCACCCCTCCTTACGTAAGGAAGAAGACGGGTAATGAGATGTGAGAGGCATCATATCCGTAGATCAACCATCGAGTTGCACGTCATTACCTTTGTGCATTTTAGTCGCCTCTTACGAAATTCCTTCGCTACTGTGATATCAAGCACCGGCTGAACCCGCTCCTACTTCACAGTATATTTGTATGAAAATTAAAATGTCGCATTTGTGAGTTCACCATATTTACATGTCTTTTAGAAACAAATGGAGTTCTAAATTTTGTGTAGAAGACTTTCTTGGGACAGTTGAAGTCCGTTTTCTTTGTAATATAAGAGTCTATAACATCGTACGAGTATGTGTGCTCTTTCCACAATCTCATTGCAGGAAGCCTAAGTGCAGCCTGGGATGCCGTTGCCGTTTAAGTCGGCGACATATTAAATGTCACCTAAGAGATCGCACCCTAGCATGATCTTCTTGCAGTTCACCTCGATCGACTTCCATCACTCCCAAGCCCCGTATTTTATGGTCAGACCCGTGCTACGCTTGACAAGTGCTACGCCATACCGGACATTTGGGGTAAGACCAAATACATCTAGAGGACGAACAGATAGTTTCTAGGTATTTTTCTTGGTATCCGTATGATTTGTTCTAGATATTGTTAAATGGCAATACCTTAAAAGAAAATATAATGGAATACACTATTAACATACCAAAGCGGGGGAACCATTTCCGAGATAGGAGTGAATATACAAATATATAAATATACAAAAGCTCGGTCAAAGTTATAAGATAAGATGCATGCAAAAACAACTACAAAAACAAAAATTCATAATCGAGTCGAAAGCAATGCTTAAATGTAAACAAAATGAAATTGGAAACTCGAGCTAATAGTCATAAGCTTTGTAGAAGCAGCATGTCCTTTGCAGTGCCAAGGCTAAGCATGTTTGTAAATAACAGGGCTTTCGGGGACTTTTACAAAAACTGTTCGTTTTGCTATGGACACAAGCAAGTCACCCACTTGTTCCCATCCTTGAGCCAAATCCGCACCTTTTGTAGCAAAAACATTTTGCAGATCTTTGTTTTGCCATAATTTTCCAGACGCTCGCTTTGCTTTGTTTATAGTCACAAAAGCTGTTGTGCGTTTAGTATGTTGTTGTTTTTCTCAGCGATATTGTTGCTTTAACTTCAAATTTGCATTTTAATTTATTTGAACTTTGCGCGAGTTTTCAGCCCAAGAATAAAGTTACCGTGGACTATAAAAGTTGTTTTTGTTTTATTAGCAAATGCTATGGTTTTGCTAAAATGTCTCAAGAACGTGAGGGTAAGACGAGATCGGTAGGATTTGTCAGCAGGCCTCATCTTCATTGTATCCAAAGCTGTTATCTATGCTGTTATCGGACGCTTGTTCATGAGCTAGACGGACTTCTGACAAACTTCACCTGGCTTCGTGGTAGTCTGATCAAAGCAAAAAAAGTAGAGGAGCCTTAAACAGTTCTAAAGAATTTTAAGGGATTATGAGGACTTATCTAGACTTTTTAGACCAAGCATAAAACCACACAAAAGCGTGGAACACCTACTTTAAAAGGGCAATAAAAATCGACGACCATAAAGTGCGTGTGTCGGAGTGTACTATAATCTTAATAGGTACATTTAGCACAAATAGTCGCTGAAACGGAGCCGCGACCGTTGTTGGGACTTTAAAGGGTTGAGTCACTAGTCGTAATAGGAACAAATTAATTACGCGCTTGCAATCAAAGTTTCAAAAAAATTTGTTGGTAACCGCGAAGTTCCAGCGACGTTCCTATAAGATATCAGTCAACAGTCCATTGGCGTTATGGTTACGTAGCAATAATGTAGCAGCGTGGTAACTGCTACTTACCGGTAGCTTTACTCACAAACCTCTCTTTCCAACTTGTTGCTTGCTTCATCTTGCAATTTGTTTTGTTACAAAATTTTTGGAAGCGCTTCTGACACCTTTATAAAAGCTAATGTAGAAGGTTATGACGTTGGAAAACTTTGTCAAAATGCCTTCCGTAAGGCCAAGCATATGTCTTGGATGTAGTGTGATCGCATCTACATCTGCTGCCTTCCGGCTGGGAAGGAACTCTTTGGTGCTCCAACATAGCTAATCTATAACCAAGAGATGAAAGCAAGTTTGGGGCACTTCTAATTGAATACCATCAACTAACTCTATACACAGACTTTTTGGAATATTATGCCACAATCACTATTCCTCCTAGTAGGGTAGTTATAGCGGGGTAGTAATTTCAGCTGTCTTAAGCAATTATCAAAGAAAGGAATCTGGACTGAGCCATGAGTAGTTTTAAGCCTTATAAGTCATTGAAACTGGATCGCGCAAACCCGACTCACCTACAACTCCCACGGAACGTAACTCGAAATCATCCCAGGCTCAAATCATGGAAGAAGAAGCAACAAAAATACAGAAAAGAACGGGCTTGTCCTTCGGCAGTGATCGTCATGTAGGAAAAATTGGGAACAAGAAAAGTAGCACACCAAGAAAGGCAAAGGCTCTCACTCCAAACCATACAAAGACTTCTCGGAGACCATGTTAGAAAGTGAATAGTCCCATTGCTTCTTTCACCGGATTGCAATCTTTGTTATCTGACTACTCATCGAAGGTCAACCCGTGAGTGGGTTGCTGGATATAGCAGTTTCCTTCTATAACGTTCTCCCCTGATATCCCCGAACATTTTTTCTTATTACTAAAGCGTTAAGGATCGAATACTACCTACAAAAAGGAGAACGAATTGGTTTGAAGAAGTTGTAATGCGCAATGTAGAGGCCATCCGACTGTAGTGTCAGCATCCCTTATGTTTTAGCGAACCCCCACTCCTTACGTTAGGGGGAAGATGACCTGAAAGGTTTATAGCAATCGAATAAATATTTCAAGGAAACTCGCTTTATTATTTTTAAATCACCCACCTTCTTCCAGAAAAATAATGTGTAGGTATATACATGCAATGTTCTGGACCCAACACGAGAAAATAGTTTAAGTTTGCGTTAAATAAAGCAGGATACATGAATAAGCAAATGATAGAAGCAGAATTTCACTCCGCGACATACATGATCTGAGTGGAACTTAGTGTGAGAGAAATGAAAAATTTTCGCTTGCCAGGCTTTTCCATATCCTAGACGTTCGCATTCACTTGGCCTGCCTATAACAGAGCTCGACCGAATATATTTCAAATCTCGTCTGACTTATAACAGCGCCCTCGTATCTTAAAGCAGACGAGTTGATTACCCCTTCATTTTCTAACATTTCATAAGTAACTTCCCAATTATGCTAGAACGTAGCTGTTGGCAGCTTTGAAGCACGTAAAGCCTTCGCACCTTAGCCTGTTTAAACTACCCAATTTAAACTTTAAACAACAAAATAAACCCAGCTTAAGGCCAAACGTAGAAAACACAATAATAGGCATTAAGGTGTGGCATTACTCTTGTACTTTTGTGGTATTTGCAGCTTGCTCTAAAAGTAATTACACTTAATTGCTTTTCTATTGGTCCTTACATGGCGACGACAACAGCAATAATTAAGAAAGGATGTCAGCAATTTTATCTTTGCATTTTCTTCTTTTCACTTACATTTGTCTAGAAAAGTATGAACAGGAAAAAGAAAAGGTTCAAGCTATTGTGGAATCGTTTTTATCAGCAGTAAAAAGCTCACATTTTTTTACTAAACTTGATGCTGTCGGCTCAATGGTCTAAGAGCCAAACAAACATACAAGCACCATGTGGGCGTGGCAATGTCTACTTTTCTAGGCTAAATAGTTCACGCTGTAGCTACTGACCCCACAAATCTACTGAGAAAATTTCATACAGCTCGGTTTAGTACTTTGGACGCCCATAAAAGACACACAGACAGACAAATATTCAATTTTAATTATAAGTTAGAAATAAAGCATCTACGAATTCTAGCAAAATCAATGAAAACCTCATACGCTATTGATATAATAACACTAGATGGATGTCATCAATTGAGAGTAGGTAAATAAATAACCAACAAAAAATATAAAATGAGATATAAGTCGGTAAATGCCAACTGATTGACAGTGCGCCGCCAAAAGTTCTTGATAAGTGAAGTTTAACAGCTTTCCAAATAGATCTATCCAAATAACTATAATTTGTTTACAAATTTTTCAGGTCCATAACTCACTGGAGGGTTACTCTGTATCGCGATGCGAAAGAAAAATGTTTCGCAATTTGCTGTAATGACACACTGTAACTCGGCAATCGGTACCTGAAATTGACATTTTTACATTTGCCTTTTCCCTTTCGCATTCGATTTTTCCATCTCGATTCCCTGCACTCTGTATCTCGAAAGGAAATGTCAAATGCTTCAAAAATCCGAGTTTTCTTTGCTACAACGAAAAGCAGTCGCACCGCCAAAAAATGTAAGTTTTTACAATAAATAAGTAGTTTTAATTATGGTTTATGTTTATTTATGTACATACTAAGAATAATTATATATTTTAAAGGAAAAATCAAAAATGAAATATACGCAACAGAAGCAGTTTGAAATTCTTGTTGAATTTATGAGGGCACGTCCCGATTTATCCAAAGGACTATAATTAGCTTCAAATGGCCGTAACGTTTCAACAAATTTCTGGAAGAAGTTATCTTGGTAATTCTTTACTTTAGAAGACAACTGCTAAAACACGTCCAAAAATGGCGGGAGAAGTATCAAAAGACGCGTTTTGACCTCGGTATCAACAATCCGATTTTCGATTTTATATTTCTGTCAAGAGATATTTGCAATTAAAGTTGAAGATTTTCTGTCATTTTCATGTGGTTGTTGGTGCAGAAGTGTGTTCTGCGCAGAAATACTGGGTAGTCGGTGTTGGGCCGCCTAAAGGTTCTTTTTTTTAACCCTGCCGAAGGTCGCCTCTACGCAGAAAGGTGTTCTGCACATAAATGCCCCCTATTTGGGATCGGAACTGGGTCTTATTTTGGTTTTTTGCCAATAACTTTTCACATGTTTTAGCAGTTGTCTCCTAAAGGAAACAATTACCGTTATCTTCGCAGCTGAAAGCAGCTGGTCCACTAAAGGTACGTGTCATAAGTGATATGCCTTTTGAAAAGTGGTCGTTGAGAAAAGTTGGTCGGAGTTATCTGCAAGGTTTCTAAAAGGTGTTAATAATCACGACTCTAGGGCATATCCAGAATCTCCTACAAAAATGTTTAGTAATTAAACAAATTTTAACAATTATTATTTCATTTATTTGTTTGCAAAAACTTGAAATTTCTTAATAAACGTAAACGCCAAATTTTTCTTTCTATATTTTGCTCTCACATTCGTTGATATTTCTTACAGTAATGCCTACCCCAACATGAAAATAACCAAAAGCTAAAGTAGGCAACATTGTTCGTAATGCGAAAGCAATACAGAGTGCCACCTGATTTTTGAATCGTATTCCCTTTCGTATCGCAACCCCCCAGCAGAATCATAAACTCACAAATAGAAAACTACGTGAAAATCCCATAAAAAGTGCTCTGCCCTTAAGAGAAAAAAAGTATGTTCTACTAGCTTTAGCTAAAACTTACCAAAGCAATATGAGTAAAAAGTCAAAAAACTATTCTTATATAAAAGTATGTCTGTAGAAATTAGTAATCATTACAAACAGGGAGCAATTTCTTTGGGGGTAGGGAACTTTATGAGCACCTTATTTCCACATATTAGTTTATTGTTCTGCTGACTTTGCTAGCTTTAAAGAACTAATTTTTTCCGGCGTCCGCTGTGTTGTGATGGTAGTGTTGCTGGCCCGCCACAACGAAGTCCAAGTTCAATTGACGGAATAGGTAACATCAAAATGTTTGGAAAAAGTTTTTACAAAACGTAGTCGCCCCTCGGCAGTGGTTTGGCAAACTCTCCGAGTGTATTTCTGCCATGAAAAGCTGCTCAGCAAAAATCCATCTACATACGCATATACTATACGGAGTCAGAATAAAACATGTAGGTCCTGCCAGTCTGCAGAAAAAATTGGAAGCAGCACACCACAAATTGCAATCTTAATCTCCTCGGAGGTACATCGCACCAAAATATTAGTATTGTCTAGATAAGCATTTACCACTTCTTCCGCTGTCCAGCTTAAGCACCCATGAGAGCTAAGCCAATCAGTTCTAATTCGCTGGCCGAATCCAGCGAAAATTTTTTTAGACGTCTTAAGTCAAAAAAAAAACGTTATGCAATGTTACATACATTTTTAGTAAATGGAAAATATTTGGTAAGAGTTGGTTTTGTCACTATTTTAGATCTTCCAAGGCAGTTGTTAGGAAACATTCGCCAACCATAGAACCACTACAATAACTCCCTGGCAATGTTCTCTTCGCGCGCGCTGCAACTGCGGTCGTGTGCGTTCATTGTCGCCAAACGCCCGGCATTGTTCATTGTTGTCTGAGTTTTTTTCAAGCATTTCTTAGCTTCGAAATGCAACAATAAGCAAAAAAAAAAACCTTTAACGAAACGTAGGTCAACGCCGCCGCTAAAAGGTGGAATAGAAAAGGAATAAAATTTTGTCTGGCACATTCGTTCAAATTTTCAAAGTTTATCTAACTGAAATATCGAGCAATGGGTTGCATAAAATGAGTGAACAAACAGCAGCAGTGTGACCAGGTTAGCCTTTTCGAGGCTAGATTTCGCCTTTTTTTTGTCCCTTAGCCTCATAATTTTGGTTTTAGCTGCGTGGCTTTTTTCTAGCCTTTTTTTACTTCAAACTTTTTCTGGTCCCAACACCATATTTTTCATACAACTTCGAGGAATATATAAAATTAAAGTTGAATGAAGGTAATATAAATGATAATATAAACTCTTTATAAAAAATAATTTGTTTTTCAGTTGATTCTTTGAAAGTTACAAAGTCGGATGTATTTTCTCACTTTCAAAAAGAAAAGTCTTGGTATTCTCCAAGTCAAGTAGCATTGATTGAGCTGCAGTGGTGAAAGCAAATAACCGCACAGTGGACAAGTGTGACCTCTACCATTGAACTTTGAGGGAAATCCGAGAACATAAAAATTCATTAAACGAACCCCCTGGTTTAGAACTGGTCGTATTCGTATTTAACTTTTTGGTATTACCTTTCCGTAATGGTTGACAGAATGTTTAGTGCCATGAACATTTTAAAAACTAAGTTAAGGAGCAGATTAAAAACTAAAATGCTTAACTCGGTGGTTAATATTAGATGTTCGTTAAAACGCTTATCCAAATGTTGCACTGATTTTAAAATTACCGATGATCTCTATGACAAATACACAAACTTTGTACGCAGACTTCACGCAGACGAAGAAAATATTATATAATTAATTAGTTTGTAGTAATTTTTCTACAGCACGTATTTCTTTCAAAAAATTCCTAGTCAAGGAAAATGTGCCTGATATGTGTTGAAACAAGAATAGATACTTTAAGTTATGTATACAGCTTTATATACAAACAGTTTGAGCTAAAATAAAAAATTAAAATGTACAGGCCGTAAAATCAACAAAAATTTTTGGTACAAAAAAGCAATAACAAAAATCGAGAGCACGCGGTAAGGCAGTTCTGCTGATGATGATAAAACAGATCTGCCAAAAAATCCCTCATGATCACACTACTAACTGTAAAATGGCGGAAGGGGTTCATGTATATGGTAAAGAAGAATAGAACTAGGAGTTTAGATGGCATCAAAACCAGCGTATTGTTAGCTTAATGGTTAGCAATGCGTGCCAAAATTTCTCTGATGAAGAAGCCTAGCAGCTTCCGAAATGGATCTATAAGAAAATCTATGGCGGTTGTCTCTAAAAATGTTTCCTACTCTATTCAATTCGAAAAAAAAAACAATAATAATTTTCATAAAAACATAAAAATTAAAAAGTGAAAAATTATTATTCTTGGCCTTGAGTTCGTTTCACACTCAAAAAAGTGATTTCCTAAAAACTAGGAACGCCCATACAAATTTAAGGACAAAATGGGAACAAAATTGCACTAAAGCATAGTTGTCCTAAAACTGAGGCATTGATTTACTTGTACTGAATGAAAATAAATAAGTGAAACATACCCTTAAATTAAGTACCAATTGTACCTTATAAGAGGAAATGATTTCCGCAATTGAAGTAAGTGTGGTACTTAATTTTTTTACTAGTTCAGGTATATACTTTCTTTGATTCAAGTAAATGTGGTACTTAATTTTTTTACTAGTTTAGGTATCTACTTTCTTTGATTCAAGTAAATGTGGTACTTAATTTTTTTACTGGTTTAAGTATATGCCTTCCTTAATAGAAGGTGAAGTTATTACTTAATTTAAGTACAAATTTCGAGTCTATATTATACTTACTTGCAGATTTTATTCCTTATTTAATAAAATACACGTTAATGTGGTTTTTTTAGTTTTTATTAATTCACGTCTCTTATTTATAAAAAATATTTAGGTTTAAATTACATATTCACATTACAAGTTTTAAAGAAAAATATTTAAAAGTAATACTTGAGTTTAACATAAATTTTTTTGTTTAATATATGTGCATTTATTGGCGGATACAATATATCTTTAAGACAAACTTTTTTATGATTTTGCAGTTCTTCCCCCAACATATATGACAATAAATGTCTATCATATTTTATTACAGATATTTCATGTAAAAGCGTGTAAACCTCATCTTCAAACTTAAAAATTTCTTTGATTCTATAAACATGAATATTAGGGTCAAAACAACATACAAACATATTTGGTTGAAAAAGAGTACCATATATCTTACAATAATCATAGCATATAAATTTTTCAATATCTTGTGATGCATAAAACATTTCAAAAAAAGATAAGTGCTTAGATAATGAGGCAGAAAATTGTTTATTGCTGAAAATATATATGTCTTCTTTGAAGTTAGAAATAAAATTAGCAAAATTAAGAGATAATTTATAACCCAAAGACAAAATAATATTCTTGCGAGAAGATATATTTTTGGCATAAGATTTGAGCTGCCTATGCTTTGATTCATATAGAAATGTCCATAAGTTTTTCAAGGGTCCTGATTCTTCAATGACTCTGCAGTAGTGTAAAAGAAAATGGTGTTTCGGCTTTAATGTATCATTAAAAAGCTGCAGATATTTTTGGTTGTGACTACAAACCATTTCTTTTATAGATAATAAATTTAGTGTGCTACATTCTGGTAATAAAATTATATTTAATAGCTCCAGCAAATTTAGCAAGAAAAGCCACACATCGTCATTTTCAGGAACTTTGTCTCCAATTAGAAGCGGGAAAAAGTGTGAAAAAGTTAGCATTTCCCTGCCTGACATTTTTATATTGAAATTTTTCAAATGTCGTAGCAAAATTGGAGGAGACGAATTTCCATATTCAGATTTGTCGTACTGAAAGTTTTGTTTCCTAATATTAAAAAGATCTAAAGAAAAATATTTTTTTTTTAAAAAGTACATAAGTATATGACTCATGTCATATTGCAGTATTCCCTCAAATATATCATGAAGGATATCTACTGAATAATTACTAACTACGTTAAATCTTTTGACATTATTAAAAATTGAGTTTTCGCTAATTCCTGTTTGTTTGACTTCTGACAGGATAACGTCCTCGTCGTAATTACTTTTCGTACGTATTAAAAAAGGATTTTCCTCATATTGGATTCTTGTTTCAATTTTGTTTTCTTACAAAATCTGCAAAAAAAATTTGCGGAAAATGAACGAGAAAATCCCAAAACATTGTTCAAAGCTAAATTATCTCCTAGAACTAATGCCAAAGATAAGTAAACTGTTCGAATGGAATTATTTATGTTTAAATCTAATCCGTTTTCTTCTAGGTCATTGCATATTTCAATTAATTTATACAAACATTTCCCATTTCCATATGTTTTTATGTCTTCAGATTTAAAAAGTGCAGCAGGGAAAATGGAATCTAACTTATGTTTTAAGGAAGTGGGGGCGGTTGGAAAAGAATAATAAACTGCTAATATTGGGGATGTGTGTGTTGGTATAAAAAATCAATAACAAAACCGAGAGCACACGGTAAGGCAGTTCTGATGATAAAACAGATCTGTCAAAAATCCATCATGATCACACTACTAATTGTCAAATGGCGGAAGTGGTTCATGCATATGGTAAAAAGAAGAATAGAACTAGGAGTTTAGATGACATCAAAACCAGCGTATTGTTAGCTTAATGGTTAGCAATGCGTGCCAAAATTTCTCTGATGAGTGAAGTCTAGCAGCTTCCGAAATGGATCTATAAGAAAAGCTATGGCAGTTGTCTCTAAACATTTTTCCTACTCTATTCAATCAAAAAAACTTTTAATAATTAATTAAAAATGATTATTAATAAGTAAAAACAATAATAATTTTCATAAAAATTCAAAAAGTGAAAAATTATTATTCTTGGCCTTGAGCTCGTTTCATGAATACTTAAAAATGTACAGGCCGTAAAATCAACAAAAATTGTTGGTACAAAAAAGCAAGAAAATAAAAAATTTGGAATGGATTTCGTAAACAAATTTATGACTTTTTTTAGCTTTTTTTTTTCTTAATTCTAGCTCTATTTTTGCAGGTTTAGTCTCCTTTTTTCTAACACCTGGTCACACTGAACAGCAGCAGCGACATTGCAGAAATATTATGACCAAAAGGCTTGGTGTAAAACGCGGAATATCATGAAAGCTGCAAGTGAAGTTGCCGTAGTGTGGTGGTCTGATATGACGTTAAGCGTGGTTTCACAACTTTCCCTGTCACTCAATGAGTGCAGGCAGCTCAATGAGTGCAGTCAGCTAACAACACTGTCTGAGATTGATATAATCATGAGCTGCACTCACCTACGGCCCCTCGGTGCCTACTAGTCTAGAATCAGTCACAAACCTACTAAACGCAACTTCGATGGCCAAAGGAGATAGTGCTAAAACTGGTTCCAAACTCTGTAATGTTCGTTAGCAGCCTTAAACGCTTGCAAGATTGAAGCACAGTCCGCAAGCGAAAAGTTAAGTATGTAACCAGTCTCGGCGTGACCCACAGCAAGTTTTAAAGCCGTGTATAAACATTTTAGAAAGTGTAAGTCCGAGCTCAGTACACTGAACTAATTCTTAGCCACATGGAACATTAAACTAAAGAATTTCTTTAGTAAGTGGCTGCAATGTTGGCATGGGGTCATGTGGCTGTGGTACCATCCATTGCTTTGCCCTTAAGGGCTTCTCCAAGTGTCCAAGTATTGCATTCACCAAGTCTCCAGGCCTTGTAGGAAAAATGTCCCTGCAACGCACAGTAATCGTTCTTTGAAGTATTGATTCAGAGTCTAGGTCACTCTCCGAAATAGAAGCAGCACGCCATTAAATTGGTAAAGAAGCTCGACCTTAATCTCCTTGGAGGTATAACGCACCAGACAACTGTATTGTTACTCACTTAAGTAAGAAGATGCCCATCTATTCTGCCTTTATTCAAACGCTTAAATTTTTTTGTAAACAAATAAAGACAAAACTGGCCACAGTGCGAAGGCAAGAGCACCGGTTGTCACCTCTTAGAATGCTTTAGCGATGTAAGCATATACCAGAGCTTCTGTAAGTCGTACATATCTACATGCGGCTGTGTTAAACTTTCGTGACGCACGTTTAGCAAACTTTTTTTTGTTTCCTACGATGCGCCCACTTTTTTACTCTTACGCATAGCGCACCACAAACACCGCCCACCGCGCTACCTGCACACGTCTGTAGTTCACTATCGCTCTAAACAACCACCTCTTGCCCTCGAACGAATTTCTGTGGGAAAGCCAGATAAATTCAAAAATCCACAACTCTAAAGTTTTCGGCATAGTCGACTTCTGTTTTTTTTCTTTTTTTCTTTTTTTTTGTTTCAATTCAACCCCACAGGTCGTGCTCATATTTCACTACTACTACTTTCCTCGCCAATGTCGCTGTCATGGGCTCATTATTTTCATTCCTTTCGCTGCGTGTTCAACCAAAGTCAAAGCAATTTTAACCGAATTCATTACCTCCAGCCATTTGTCGTTTGCTCATCTTGCAACGATAAAGTTACATTTGTCGTTTTTTGTTTTTGTACGCTCATCTGTGAGTGCGTTTAACTCTACAAATTCCTCTTTAGGATAGAACTTGTATGCTTTGTATGTAGGGATGTGTGCGGGATATCATGATTCGCGTTCTACACTCAAGATGACGGGGTTGTGTTATAAGGGAAGATGCTTGAACAATTTTTTGGCGGGGAAGTCGAAAGTCGTTTTGTGGTGGATAGTCCCTCGGTGGATATGAAACCGATAAGTTCCGTTACTAGCAGCTTCTGATACTAGCATGACTGTAGCGGGAGCGATTAGTTTGACAGGCGTACTTTACAGCGCGTTTGTTCTTCGCCCCTAACCTGCGAAGTTAGATCATTTTGCCTGCGTAAACGATTGAGAAGTAAATCCTCTTATCTCTTCAAACAAAACGTAAAGCTCAATAGGTCTCTTATCTAACCCAACTTACTGCTATATGACGCGATAGCATGTTAGAAGATAGAGTACAACTAAGTCAGCTCTGTGAGTATTTCCGACAAATATTCCAAAGATTAGATGCACTTAATGCTCTCTTTACTTAGTCCTTCTACCGAGTTTTATCTTCATGCCCCATAAAATCACCTCACCGAAGACTACAGCTTCATGAACATTGCATGGCCTACGATGAAAATCCGTAAGTTCCCGTCCTAGTCGGCCGAATTCATTATCATGAAGTGCAAGTTTGTCGGAGCTGTTTTTCACGAGCATATAGGCGTCACTTGATATCCGCTCTAGGAGAGGTCAGAGGCTACAGGATAACCAAGCGCCGGCCTTCGTAACAGGCACTATCTATGATTGTGTCTAACCAGGTGAGGTGTGCCTGTTGCGACTAAAAAAGGGTCTACGAAATTGCTCCCGGCATCTTCATTTAGTTTTATAGGGCGCACATTGGATTATTCATTCATTCCGTTTTCTGTCTAAACTTGCCCATTTGAAGCTTCCCACTAACTAGACCAGGGAAGATAGTGAGAGTCACACCAACATGGTTTTACACGGCAAAGCTAAAGTTGCAACACGAAGCTTTCACAACAAAGGGGCCTCAGAGAAGGACAACAGAAACCATCAAAGAAATAGGACGTGAAGTACGTAAGCATGCGACGAAAAGTACTGCTGCTAAGATCTTGAAATATGTCTCTATACGCAATGAATGAAGTCCATACTAGCGCAGAGGCAGCAAGGCAAGGTAATAACAAATCTAGGGGAGTTGTCCTCTGCTGCCGGTTAAATCACAGACCATAATGAAGGAAACATCGTTACTTTAATTTCGAACATCGATGTTGGTTTTTCAATCGATTTTAGCTTTTCGATGTTCGATATTTTCATACGCCCAGCTGCTAGACAGAGCGAGGCAGTGGTCGAAAATTTGAAAAAGGAAACTTGACTCCTCCACAGCAGAGCCCCATGACGAGGTAAGACAATTATAACTCCCCAAAGTGAACCAATTCCACCAGACAAGCCGTCATAATACAGCCGGTTGCCACAGTGTCGTATTACATCCTCAACTAAGAGGTGACGGTGATTAGTTGCCAATCTCATACTACTCAGACCAGTGAAGTAGAAATGGAAGTGGTCATGTGTGACGTTAGCCTCTACACCACTGCAGGGTGGTATCGCCTATTTTCTTTCATAATAGAAAGGAAGGTAACACTGTTACGCTACCTGAGTAACCAACAAGTAACAATCGTAACGAACGCTTCTGTACAGAAGCGAAATTAGTAACGTAAACTTTATAAAACCCTCAGGTTTAGACACATTACTAGTAATGTTCCTTGCGTACCGAAACTGTAACGCTAGTTTTCTGAATAAATAATTTATTTTATCAAAATACTAGAGGGCCTGGCAGATGTTTTCCTGCCCAGAAATTTACTCGCATGGATCTGGAAAAATAGTCCATGCCTATCACTTTTCCTATCGCTAACTATACCTATACCTTATTATTGACAATTTTCAGTATTCGCCATTAATACTTCCAGAGATATGCTGTACGAAAAATCTCTTGTATGGTATCATCCAGTGGTCCGGATGGTGAATCTAAATTATTCTTCACTTAAGTACACACAAAAAATGTTATCAATATCGGTCCAGGCGTTCAATTTTTGTGATTTTTCATATAAAATCAAGTGACTACTACTACTAAAATGTTCAAATGTTACTTAGGTTTCCATACCTGAACGTTTCGTTACTGAGGTAGCGGTACTAGTTTTGCTTAGATCCCGAAACCGTTTCCAGGAAATTGTTACACGTTCTGAAAAAAGAGCATGGCCCTTAATCATAGTCGTTGTTTAGCACATGTTTTGATTAAAATCTTTACTTAACTTAAAAAGACATTTAACAGGGTCCTCTTATGAAAAAAAAATGTATTGGTTGGTGGGAAGAAGGAATTTTTTATGTTTTGCAAGGTCACGCTGTGCCAACTATTTTATTCACAAACCATAGTACACTATGGTATGGTATATCTCTTGAAGTAAACAATGTCACAAACACAACCATAGACACATACTGTGATTTTAAAATGTTAAAATGATGTATTCGTCATTTTAAAATTAAAACTCTGTCTAAGACATAAAATGTATTTTAAGTTGACTATGACAGACCAAAAATTATGTTTATTATAGAATCATGTTTAAGTTGATAAAACTGTATTTTAATGTGACTATGATTATGGGCCATTAATTTTGCAGAATAATTCAAGTGCTTTCTATACACACTTTTCACGAAATTCACAGCTGTTCCGAACTGTCCCTGCAGAAAATTGGACTAGCTCAGAACTATCCCTGAGCTAAACCGTTTGACTAAACCACCAGTTCTAGCTCAATACCCAAGCAATGCTTTTAACTGTCCACTTTTACACGGCGATGTCATTGGTGGTGGCAATTGTCACCAGTGCATTACTTTGCAACTCGTTCTTAACCGGTTGCCATTTCGACAGTTCTAAGATAGTTTGAATTTTGCTAGTTCTCAGACTGTGCCATTTCGGTAAGTTTAGGATTAGTTTTGGTTGTTGATGAGTAATTATCGATATCCGATATTTCAAATTGTCTTTAAACTATCTCTTTTGTAACTAGCACAGGAAGATTCGCAAAGCGTGTACCTCAAGACTGTCACTTTTGAAGACTGGTTCGCAATTTTACTGCAGGGGTCAGCTCAAGGCGGTTTCTTTGCTAACGATTTAGGTGTGTTCGTATAAACAATTGATACATATGTGTGCTCACTAAATGAGCTTTTTTTCAGAACCGTTTCTTTATAGGTAACAGTTTCGTTACAACTTTCGCTACAATACAATTCTCTTCCGTTACTTACCTGTAGAACAAAAACGAAACAGAAAACATTCAATTAGGGAAAATAGGGAGTTTTTATATATTTGGCAAGTTGAATAAAGCTTTCCGTGGCGTTGATTGACGTTGGCCGTCTGTTGATCAATAAAAATTAAGAGCAAGAGCTACTGCCAGATGATAATTATGTACTCTTCGTTATTACGTGCTGAATTTCAGTCAAGGCGAGTTCCTCAAGTAGACGTAATTTATCTTTGCATACAAGATGTAATATATACCTTGTCCCTATAGTTTGTTGCTAGCGATATATTACTTTCATATGACATCGCTGTAGCAAAATGCATGCCTCTTTCCATGCATAGTCTATATCCATTGCCAAACATTACCTTGCCCCACTGGGATCGCTAATCTTACAACAAATTTAGTGCACTACCAGCAATTTTGTTTCTTATATATGTATTTTGAGGTAAGATAGTTTCTGAACAATTTCTTCACTTTTGTCATCCCCTAAACTGTTGGAGAATAACAAATTTCCATATTTCATGATTAGTCCGGGATTGTAAAATCAAAAATCCCGGGCTCGAAATAATCCAAAAATTGTCTTCTCTACTAGCTACGTATTTATACCCTCTCTTTGCCAAAAATTGCAGGGCATGCAATTTTATCCTATTACCAACACATATAACCAACGAACTTTCAAAGTCATCTTTATATGGTGTAGCTTTGCTGCGTCCGTCGGGTTTGTACAGCCAAACGTCCACCCTTCGACGACATGCTGCAGACAAATAGCAAAAAGCGAATGCTGAATAAATGGATTCGCAAAATGTTTGGTGTCTGCAAGTTGTTTTGGTTCGTTGATGTGAAGTTGAAGGTTATGTACGGAAATTAATGAAAATGCAATTTACACACTGATATGATATGCAGAAGCTAATATTTTCCCATACACCAACTCATGCTCGGTGTGAAACAAGGCCATTGTGAGAGCCGCTTCCAAAAATGGAAACTCGCAGCGGTTTTCTAAAATTTCAAATTCGGTAATAAAAATAGGGCAGTACAGAAATGAGTATTCTGTTTTTTTTGTTTTTGTTGTACTGAAATATCAGGCCTTACTCGGGTAAACCCCGAGACATCTCAGTACGTAAAGAGAATTATTGTAAGAAAGCTGACTAATATGAAGCCCATGTGGGCAAAGCCGTCCCGCTATATCCATTCCGTTGACTTTAAATGTCTACGTTGCTATCAAAGCTTGATAACCTTGATTTCTGAGAGGCTCTCGAAAAAGGTTTTTCCAAGAAGCTTCATTTGGCTACAGCAGTGTGTGTATGTGAAAGTCTGCACTTCATAATATCTTCCGCCCTCATAATACTTCAGTTATGACACGAAATATTGTATAATAAAATAATTCGCGGCGCATGAGCTGCTATAGCCCAGTGCTTGTTGAGTGCCGCAATTAATGTGAATATTTCACTTCAATTAATTTTAAGAATTTCGGAATAAGGTTCTATTAAGGCCATAGACTCCGATAAACTATGAAGTGCTGAAATTCCTTCCACCTGATTTTAGGTCCGCTAATACATTTCTACTCTTGTTAAGGGTCGCTGCTGTCTCTTTGCTCATGTCTTTTCCATATATGATGGCTAATGGCACAATCTCTACAATGACCAAGTCGATGCTATCTTTGCCAACCGGTAGGCTTTCAGCCAGCTCATTGAACTTTACCTAGCTTGCTTCTTATGTAGCTCGATTAAGAGACTCCACAAGTTAAAGCTCAGCATTTTCCGCTTCGTGATAAAAACACTAGTTCTATTTTTGAGGGATATACGCTATGTTCTACTATCTCTGCTCATCCAATCAGCTTGTTGTTCTTGTAAAAACATTCCCCGATTTGTTATTTATATTTTCTGATTTTTCCACCAACACAGAAATACCCCGAAACAGCAGATTTGTAAGAATAAGTCGGTGTTTGATGTCTTAACAAATCTTCATACAAAAAAATCGGAAAAAGCCAAAACTAAGGGTTTTAGAATTTTGCCTATCTGTCTGTATGTTTGTTCGCGCATCACTCGTAAACTGCTGTATAGTATTAAATGTAATTTTCGCGGATGTATTGCTTGAAGTTTAAGATGCTGTACACAGTGGTGGCGTTATAAATATCCGAAAAAACAGAAGTCAAAGGAACAAATTTTTTTATTCTTACCTATCTGTCTATATGTATGTTTGTTCGCACATCACCAAACAACTACTTCATGGAATCGAATGGTTTCTTCACACGCGTATTCCAGGAGGTTTATTTTGAAACATATTCTTCGATTGCGGCAATATATATTTTTTTTATTTAGGTGCATGGCGAAGCCTAGAGTAATCACGAGCAGCTAGTATATTTATTGTTGGACAGATTAACATTTTAAAATTCGAATAGATTTTGCAGATATATGCATGGAATGGTGTTAAATCAAACAATAAATTTAAGAAAAAATAATTTGCTTTATAGATTACAACAAAAGTAGTAAACAATAACCGGCATATCAATTCAAACATCGAAACAACTGGCTACTTTCGAACTTTGCTAAAACAGCCACTGCTGCATGGCTATGAATGGAAAGCAGCTTTATTTGTATCGACTGCAAGTATTTCACATATTGCCTGCATACAGATACATATGTATACACGCATGACTATATCCTTCAGATCCTGGTACGTATGTATTTATATTTGCATTAACACTGTTGGAAACGCATGAAACTTCGTATTGTTCCTGCGCTAGCAGTTACTCGTTTAGTTAACTAGATGCAGATATAAATAAACTTTAGGCTGTTCTATTATCCGACTTTTTCAAAACCGTTCTTCGAGTTAAAATTCCAAATATTGAATCATGAAGAAAACGTTTAACACTAATGGATCAGTCGGCTCCTGTAATGATCGCACTGCCAAAAAGGCATAAAACGGGCCACCTACTAAAGGCTGTTCGAGATCGAAAATTACACTGAAGATGGCACAACGGCGTAACCGGTTTGTTTTTAAACCAAATTCGATAAGGTATGATGGTATGAAATAGCGTCAAACTGAAAAACAGCAATTGTTCGGGTAAGTGCAGAGTAATGCGAAGAACTGTGCACGAAATGACACTGAAGATGGCACAACGACGTAACCGGTTTGTCCACAAACCAAATTTCCACACTGTGGGAAAAGCGACGTGGCTGCTAGAACACTGGACCTTAACACCATTTACATAAAGATACCAAAATGCTTAGAGTTCAAGAGCATAATGATATGACAAAGAAATAAACAGATTGTAATATCGAACTTCTACCCGCCAACTAAACGCATACAACCATACATCAAATACGATACTCTAAAAGTCAAAAATTGCAGAAAGCATTGATTTTAACATAACACAGGGTTAAGAAGGGTTCCTCTAATAATTTTGTCATGTAGACAGTCACCTCGCACTTCCGTGCGCACAATAGGTTTCGAATAATTCTAAAAGCCTAGATCACGACGAATTTCAATTAGGTCAACCATAGAAAACTTGGTTATTCGGTTTTTGAAAAATGAAGATTAAAAAGAACTCCGGGTAAGTAATTGTAGGAAAAACCTAGTCAATCACCCTAGTAAAACGTAATGTGTAAGTACAATGCGTGAGTTTATGTGGTGTATGATGGGGCTGATACAAACGTTATGCAATTTTCATGCATAGGCTATCACCCACTAACTTCAGTTCGAGCAGAGCTAGGCAAAATACCTATGTCTGTATGTATGTGTAGATGATAGAGGAAAGAAAATCGATAATTTAGTCGGCGCTCTTACGTTTTGTTTTTCCGGTATATATGTATGAACTCATCTTCTTATGTATGCGAGTATAAATATTTGTATACAGACTAGTTTATTTGTATGAATGATTGATTAACTCATTGATTGGCTGCTTTACCAAAGGAATTAATCATTGACCAGTTCTACTTGAATATCATATTTTCAAAAGAGTTACTTTAGCGACACGTACCTAAAAGCTATTCTTACAGAATGAGATGCAATTGCGTGTGTCATGTGGAGCCCTGCGTTACGGCATAATAAAAGGCAGCTCCAGCGTGTTCCTTCCGACATATGCTTGAGCAACCGATGTGCTGTAATTTTGACTCAGCTCTCTCTCTGTCAGGTTTTTTGCTCCCTTGAAAATACCTTCTTATGATTGAACAGGACGGCACTATCTACAAAATCCGGTCAAGAGATTAAATTTAAGAGGGTGTTTAAGCGACATAAGCTATAACGATTTATTTCGTCTATTTTATTTACGCTGCACTCTCTTGTAATTCGCAAGCAGCTTATGAAATAGCCCAAAGATATAGTTTATGTTTTGTAATCCCAAAGCGGGGTTTTTCACAGCGGCAATGAGGAAGCCACTCCCGTGCAATGCCTCAGAACCGACAGTGCTCGCCCCCAATTAATACATACAAGGTGTAACAGGTGCACCGCACCGCGTTCTTTATAGAACAAATAATTTAAATAAATAAAATAATAATTAAATAAATATTTATTAGAAAAGGGCTCCCTATTTAACATGTGCTCCGCACACCCCCTTTTCCTCTCTAAACTAATAATATAATATAAATAATAAAATAAAAGAAAAAATAACTCAAAAAACCTACTCGCCCTCCATAAAGCTTAGACAGAGGGTAACACTTGTTATAGATATGTTTTTATCACAACTCTGTTATTATTTTAGATTTCCTTACTTGCTTATAGAACGAAATTTTTGCTCGTCGATACCTGACTTTATTAATCGTAAGACTACTGAGTACAAAGTTACACTTCTTGATAAGTTTCCTTTCTGATAAATCTCCTTGTTTCCAAATAGACTAAATAGTCGTGAATATTTAATGATTGGTCATCTATTAACTTGCTTACTGGTCTTACTTAAGACTTATGTTATATCAAAACCCACTGGTGGCAGCAGAATAAGAGATCCTTCTAAGTGACAACAGTTAACGCAAAACGGTCGAACCCCTTAGAGTATGCTTTTACAGGGTCAAAACTGTAGCTATTCATGGTGTCATTGAATATCCGAAAATCTCTTCACCGAGCCTTATCCAAAACTATATCCTATTAGGACCAATTTTTGTGGCTGCCTTGGTGTTATGGTAGTGTTTCTGGCCTACCACACCGAAGGTCCTAGGTTCAAGTAACGGGAAAAATAGCATCAGCATGTTTTTTAAGGCGGGATTGCTCCTTCACAGCGGTCCTTAGCTCTGCGACTGTATTTTTGACAATTAAAAGCTCCTCGGTCAAAACTCATCTATTCGGAGTCGGCATGAAACATGTAGGATGCGCCAATTTGTAGGAAAAATTAGTAGCAGCACACGACAAATTTTAAGAAAAGCTCAATCTTATCTCCTCGGTGGTATATCGCGCCAAATTATTATTATTATTTTAACCAAGAAATAATGGCTATGGTATCCGTTCTCTTTCAGTTTATCATAATAATTCTTATGATTTGAAAAATTAAATTAAATAGAGCTTTAGGTTTTCTGTTCACTTTAGACATTTAATTCCAGTTGTTCGTGATTTTTATGCACATCTAGTTTTTTCATATAACGGGGATTTTTAACGGTGTAAAATAAACGAGTTACATATAGAGTACTATACATATCTAAATTCTTACAACGGTTCCCATTTTTTCGATATCGAAAATTTTGCAAAACCTTTCAAATGAGATAATTCAAGATAATAATACTACAATAATAAAATTTGAAACCTTTGTTAACTTGATCATTCTATTAACAGTTTTAGTAAAATTTTGGAAAATTGGTCCTTCACCGCCCACAGATGAGTGAACAAATTTTCAAATTCCTACTTTTAGTAACTTCAGAAACGCTTATACTAGAATAATAAACCTTGCTACGAGACATACTATGATTTTGACAATTTCTAAGAACTCACAGAAAATAAGCGAAATCACTTTTCGACCACGCCCACTTTTTCATAAAAGTTAACTGAAAAGGAGGTAAAAAGACCTGTATGTGACTGATGCAGGTAAAATGGTCAAATTTGGCACTTACATCAACTTTTTTATAAAAACGATTTTTATAAAATTTTAGAAAATGGGCGTGGCCCCGCTAGTCTTCGAGACATTTTTAAATTCGTCAACTTTATAACCGTTTACTATAGAATGCCGAAACTTGATACGAGGTATCCTATGCATGTACAGAGTAAGTGCACGGAAAGTAAGCTAAATCCATTTGAGGGCCACGCCCAATTTTTCACTAAATTTGTCTGAAAATAAGATAGAAAGACGGAAATGGGTGAATTGCGTGCCGCCAGCCCAATCCGTGTATTAATTATATTAATTTACATTATATTTTCTGTGCCACATTGCATGTCCAGGACAAGTAGTAAATATTCCCAATTTAATGTTATCTTAAAAATTTTATTTGTTCCCTTAACTCAAGAAATCTGGAATTGGTTTCAAAACTTCTTATATCGAATATTGTTGAACTCGACTAAACCTAAATCACGGACATCCCATACTTAATCACTTCTAAACCATTTGTTTGCTCATTTTCTTAACTAGCTTCTTTGTTTTGAGTCAAGAATTTCGCCCAAGCTAAGTTGCAAAAAAATTCACCGTAGCACATTAATACAAACCTTAACTTAAACTTTTATACGAACCTTCATATAAACACGCAACGATTTTCCATATACATATTAGGGGCACACATACATATACACTAAAGCCAAAAAACTCATACAGACACAACTAAATGTTAGCATCTTTGCACTCCCTATGCAATTGGGCGAATACATGGGACAAATGGTGGGTTGGTGGGCTAACTTATCCTTTATTATTTGTTAGGTTGTGTTCGTTGTTTGGTTTGATAGCGGTTGGTAGGATGGAAAGTTCTAACAAAATAATGTTCGGTTAGATTTGTTACGCGCAAACATGAATGCCACCCCAATGTTTGTTGGCTCTTCCGTTTTTTACCGGTGAAATGCCACTATAAAAACAAATATACAAACACTGGAATGTGACTGCTGCCGCCTGTTGCCACCCCCACTGCAAGTTGCACACAACTGTGGCAAATTCCATACACATAAAAACTTCATTGAGCGCAGGGTTGCCAGTAACTGAACTCAAGAAATCCCATCCGAATATAACTAAGGGCCGTTTACACCATCTACATCTGTAAGATGAAGTACCAGAAGTCCAGTTATTTCTAGAGATGGGAAATAAGAAAGTGTAATTAAAATAAGATTTGTCAACTTGGGTTGCATTGAAATTCATAGGGGTCTATCAGCTATTCCGAAGGAAATGCCTACGGGGAAAATTTAATAGATCATGAGAGAATTCAAACGATTTAATCGGAGTTTGGCAGTGAATTTCGATAAAGTCGATAGAGATAATGAAAAGATCATGAACTGTGGAATCGAATCACAAATCCTATAAAGAATTTCCCTAATATCAAAAGAGTAAAACTGATTTTCAAAAATTTTAAATTGCTATGGATTGAAAGTGATATACAATATTTATACTTAAACTGGTTTGCTTTCCTAATATTTATAAATTTTCTATCAGTAATTTTCCGTCATCCTGTCCGACATTCTGTCCTCTGCAATCTTGCGTTTCGTTCTCAGGGGGGTACCGAACAATGGCGGCAGGTCGGCGGCGACTCGTTCTCATGGTGGAAGTCCTAGCGTCCGTAAAAAAAATCTGAAACGCAAACAAAAAATATATTTTCTTTATCTGTACACTTTTCCGCATCCGTGAAACTAGAACGAAAAAGAAAACATGAAAAATACAAAAATTATGAGACTTTGAAAAAAAAAATGTTGGCTCTTTTTTTGTTACTAATTATTTTTTTTTATGAACAATGCACAAGCTCCTGATAAATATGTAAAAAAAAGTTCATCGCGATTGCCTAATTTTTGCGCCCTGCAGGACTTCCACCAAATCGGAAAATGTGGTTTTGACAAAAACGAGTTTGAAAAAAGGCCGCGGCGGACCAGCGCGCTTGACACCGCTCCATCAAACGGCCGATAACTTTCGTAATTTAACAGATTTCAATTAGAAATTTTGAGAGCGTATTCTTGAAATATGTATCTATCTGAATAAGCAATTCTTTTGATCTGACAAAATTACGAAATATGAAAGCAATTTGATATGTATGTGCTCCAATTTTCCAATGAAAATCGCACACGAGACAAGAGAAACATCTTAATGTGAGCATGGCATGGCAAAGTGTGACACAATTAAATTTAAAACCAAACTGAAAATAAAGCCTAAAATCTTAAAATTTTTTTTAAGTAAACCAAACATTTTGAAGGCTCTTGCCTAGGTCAGTGGAATCCTGCCAACTGACACAAATTTTTTTTTTCATTAATAGAACAATTCTTTTTTTAGGTTGAGATAATCTTTATCACTTTTTTTCGAAAACTGCACTACTTAGTTTAAATTAAAGATAAAATTTGTATGTATATAACAGCCTCGGTAAGAATTCTAAGCAGTACACATATCCGAGACGTAGAATTATTGGAAACTCTGGCTTTGTGCCTTCGTATACTTTAGCTATGTTTTCATGAAATCTTTAAAATCATGCTTATTGTGATATCCGACGGATGCCATTCGCGGGGATATCGGATACATTCGTGAAAAAAATGGCAAAATGCCGCAAACTGGCAACACTGATTGCGCGATAAAGGTGGTTAGTTTGTATGAATGTGGTTATTGTTATCGTTGTTATTGTCTACTAAAGTGACATTAGTGTATTTTATCAATGGTATACTTCGTCTGCAAAGTTTTGCTAAGCAAACGTCGTCCGCAAATTAAGTCAGTCGATGGTAACAAACACATATGTACATATGTATGTACAACCAAAACTACAGTTTAAATCATGTATAGTGGAGGAACTGTTCCGGAAGAAGATAAAATACTAGATACTTTTGGAAAATCTTGTCAGCTTAGAAGGAATATAATTTAGACATCTGAGTTTTGTAATCAACGCGACATTTGCATTGAAATTTATTGTTGGCAAATATTTATTTGGGAACCACCAGAAGGCAGTATTTTACTTAGGAGTACGTGATTGAGCACAGCAGAGGTGCAATGATCCTCAGATCATCCAAAAATATTCCTGAAACTTAAGTTGTACTGGAAGCTTGTGTTGCGATCAATGTAGCTGTAAGAATGCATTCCGCTGAGTATCTAGTCAGCTTGAAGTCCTGCCTCGCAGAACAGCTCGATGCTGCTGAAGCTTGAGCGCTGATATCATGTTATATTTCGGGTCTGGAAGTATTTGGTAAAAGAGTTCTGCAAAAGAGTTATGCTTATTATGCAGATAATACGTATCGACTGAGGTTTAGTAATTAGGTGTGCGATGTTTACACAGACAATGAAACAATGAAACAGTTGAACCAATGAAAAGTGTTTTTAATAAGCGTATTCGCTTAGTCAATTTCGAAACAGCTTTTGACAGCAGAGTTTGACTTCAATGCGATGACTTGCTGTCATCAAAACAAAAATCTCCACACTGGTATTTTCGCAACAAGAATTAACAGCAAAATAATTTCATCCTGGAAATCTAATGGAGAATCATTGGTGAAGAGAATTTAATGATGACTTGTACAAGTTTGACGCCGATCGGAGTATAGTGAAACGGATTAAAGCCCAACGGCTTTGTTGGCTAGGTTGTGCTATGGGAATGGATAGAAAAGTTTATGCCCAGAAGGCAGTCTTATTGAAATCGGATTCATGGATATAGCTCAAGCGTTTTTTCTACTCATTCGAGGACTTTGATATGTGGCATTCTATATCTGTAACGATCCGCTTACGCCGTTAGAAACTCCGCAATGTGAACAAAGTTATAATACCCTGTAGAGTAGTACTGCTGGGTATAGATAGAACTCAATTAACCAAATAAAAGAAATTTTGCTAAAAACCTTAATACATCTTTTATTAAATATTTAATTTTTGTATAGGATTCTAGCAGATTGCATACAACACGCAGCATAGCATATGGGTTAGGCAACTGCGCTTGCAAATTTAAAATGCACTGGATCGATTCACCGCAAGATCTTTTGAAATATTTTATAAATCTTTTAATGCTTACCATTTTTTCATTTAAATAAAATATACTTATATAACATTGATCAAACAAGATATGTGTATATTTATTACTTTCAAACTTTATATATGTACGTACGAGTTTGTACATATGCATATACATATACACATCTCATTTACAAACAGTAATAACAAAAATAAAAATTTCACTTGGGAGAATAAATTACATAAAACTAGAAACGTAAGATTGGTCACTTAAAAAACTTTGAAATTGTCGATTGACGTAAATTTTTTGGTTTTTTTCAAAGAAAACTATTTTGCATATGATTCTCCAATTTTTGCAACGACTGGAACGCAATAAGTTCTGCATAATCTTTTCAAATTAGAAACAGCCGTCAAAACAGTTTCATCTGAGCAAATTTCGTCACCTTCTACGATGATACTCTCAGTATCAGTAGTTCTTTCTTCATCAATGGTTTCAATATCTTAATCAATTTCAACATCTAACTCCAACTCAGAGCTTTCGGTCAAAATATGATTGTCTATTGCTACAAAGTCATCCGAACTTGAAAAAGGAGACCCCCAAGGGTTTTTGCTAGTTCAAAAATCTAAGCAAGCGTTGCTAAGAGCAAATCATGTTCGGGCTCGAATTCGAGGGAAAGAATCAAATTTTTGTCAAAACCTGCTTTTTGGAAGCAATTTTTTACGTTTTCCGGTTGAACCTTAGCCCAGGCTTCTTTTATAAAATGTATTGCCTCTAGCAATCATATTTTTTTTTTTAGGAGAACTAGTCTCTATGCTAGCCAAGATATTTTTACTTGAAAGCTTCGATAATGAATTTTAAAATTTTGGATAAATCCTTGATCCAAGGGTTGCCAAACTGAAGTCGTGTTACTAGGTAGAAAAATTATCTTAACACTTTTCAACTCATATCACGAGGATGAGATGCTGCATTGTCTAGAAATAACAGTACTTTTCTATTTTGCAATTTTTGTAGCCAGCCGTTAGAAGCCACAAAATCATTGACACCGAGTTTTAAAGCGATTTCTTTAGCCTTTTCTTGTATTATTGGCCCAGATATGGGAATATTTTGACTTCGCGCCTTGTAAAACCACTCGAAACCCATTTCGTATATTTTTTTCCCATCTACTTTCATGAATGGCCTTTTAATTTCAACATTGCTTTCAGACATTCATTTCGCTCGGATATCTTCTTTATTTTTAACAATGAGCGCGGCCTGGGTTTTCCCAATTTTAAACAGAAATCAGATTAATTTTCATTATACTTTACATACATAATTAAGTCCATGTTTATTCGCTAGAAAATGATTTAACACACGGAAAATAAATTTAAGTTACATATGTTTCACGATTACCTTTCGGCTAATCCACGTACAGACAAATTGTTTTCCTCACTCGCGTGTATGATCTCAATTTTATCTTTTAAGTTCAGATTTGACCTCGCCATCGTTTTACGTGTTTGCACTATGACTCAACATAATTCACTGGGCAAACCAAACTAGGCATGCACTTTAAAAAAATATTTTAAAGAAACACGGGGAATTCCCTTTTTCATTTATATACATAGTATGTACACAAACAACAAACTTTGCTTGTCAAGCAAAAGGAACGATTGAAAAATCTACTACGATGAAAAGACTATGGAGTCACAACACCGCACCTACAAGGCAAGACAAACAAATTAAAACATTATTTCCATCTTGACAAAACTCGAAGAGAGTTAGAAAAATTGAAACAAAATTTCCTCTCGAAAATTCTTAATTTGGAAATTAAAGAATCCAATATAAATATAAAACTTGCCAAGCAAAAGGAACGTTTGGTTGGCTCGTTTTATATTGTTATATAAATCTATATCTTGTCCACCTATGAGGAGTTCACGTCCGCCTAAGAGAGGTTTTTGTTTGATTTTCTATGAAATTAAATCTCTTTGTCCTAAGGAAGGGAAATTTGTTCTAAAAATTGTATTTTAAACTTGGCGCATACGAAAATGTCCGCCCAAAGGAGGTGTCCGTCTAATAGAAGTGTCCGTTAGGAGAGGTTTCTCTGTATATGTTTGCTGCTTTTAAATTTCCCTTGAAAAATCAAAAATAATAATTGAGTAATAATTATTATCAACTGGTCTTGAGTTCGTAAAACTTACAAAAGAAAATATTTAATTTATGTACTTTTTATTTTGTTTTTTGAATTATAAAATATTTAATTCAACTTACCTTTGCTTTTCAAAGTTTCGTTTTAAATTTTCATTAGTTTACCTTTTTCAATTTTTGTTTAATAGCACTGTATTTAACACACAAAGCACTAATCTCTAATTTTAAGAATAGCTTTTTTATTAGCAAAATTAATTTATTACTTTTTTCCACATAAATACACCAAGCAATACTTTAATATTTTTTTATTTTACGTAAAACTTTTAATTTTCTTATTTAAATTCTAATATTTTTTTTTTCACTTTCGATATGTTTTCTTATTATTTTGTCAATTCAATTCTGTAATATCTGCTGTTATTGCATACCAACAAATTACCTACTTCAATAATGACATCTTCAGTGTGCAATTATCTGCAAAAAATCTAATTTATTTGGACGCTTGCGTGGTTGTACATATATACATATACATGGGATATTCATGTGTGTACATATGTATGTACGTATGAATTTTCGCCAGACGCACTTCAATTATACCCAAACATACTTTACTTCAACATTTCACAACTGTTTTCTCACACCGCACTTGTCTCACTTTAAGCCATTTTCACTTGCATTCAGGATATACACTTTTATCCCACAGAATATATCGCTTTAACTTTGCACAATTGTTGCATTTTAATTTAGTTGTTATACTTTATCTGATTCTATTTAATTGTAGATATTTTTTTTTATTTTTCCAAACAAAAAAGCATTTAATTAGTTATATTTTTTATTCAACGACCGGATAAACCACCTTCCGTCAGTAACATCGTACCCGAATCACTACAACAAACCGAATGTCGAATGGGATAGCGGGCGGAAGCAAAGCCTTTGTGGCAGTTGACGGAAATAGCCGGCATCTAACTGTTATACGTATCATACATGCATGAAGAACTTTTTGGTTGGGTGCGTGCGGCAATCGAACATGTTGCATTCGACCATATGTTTGAACAGCGCTGCCAGAGCAATTAATCTGAAAGTTTTCACATTTTAGAGAAAACTGAAGATTTAGGGCCGTTTCCGAAGAGCTGATAGAACGAATTCTCATTTGGTATTATGACGCGCATGGTAATACTTAACATTAAGCATCAACTGAAAAATGTCCGGAAATGTCTCAAAAAACGCCATTCGGTCCCACAAATCACAATCTGTATTCGGAGAAATTATATTAATTATTTAAAACAAGGCCATACCGTCGAAAGTGCTTTTCAAAAAAAACTTCCATTCTCATCGAAAATTTCAACAGCAATGCACAGCTCAGAACACGAATTTGACATTTGCTTCTCAATGTTCGATAACCAAGCGATGACCGAACATCGAATGCATCTCATTATACAGGCCTTAAATATCAAAGAAATCTTCAAAATATTCCTTGTTTGGTTGGTTTGTGCCTAATACAAAAATAAAATTGTTATTGTCTATTAAGTTTTGATGAAAACTGAAACTGTGCCCATTCCCATATCACAAGACCTAGCCCGACCCACTAGGCCTAAGCCTCGTAAAGCTGATCGTTAACTTTGATCATAAACTGAAGTGTCATGATTAACGTGGATACCTGCCTTCGTGTGCCTACTCCACGGTGCTCTTAAAACAGGATCAAATGGGACGTTTGATCATCGTCCACGCATACAATCTATGTACCGAAGCATCGCATGTGATGTTAAGCACACAATCAAAATGCTCTTCTTCCACGTGGTACCAGAGGAGTCCCCTGGAAGGACTCGCAAGTACCCTGCACCCCCGTAAGAAGTTTATATAAAATAAGCCACATACGAGCAAGTGTAACTTAGACTTGCGGAGATGTTTCCTTATGTATCTAGGAGGCATAGCTTCATCCAATATATGGCGGTTTAAATGACATTTGTGGCAGTTCAGTGTTGTTGTTGTTGGGGTAACGACAAAAACGCTCCCTGAAAGTTTTGGGGAGTGTTGTCGAATTAACAGTCCTTGTCCGGATTTGAACCCGGTACGCTCCGGTACTCCCTTGCGGTACTGCCCGACTGTCGTGGTAGCGATTTATGACCAGTGAAACCTCCTAGGTCATGTCAACCCTCCTTCCGTAAGGAAGGATAAGATGGGTAATGAGAGGTGAAAGGCATCATATCCGTAGATCAACCAACGAGTTGCACGTCATTACCTTTGTGCATATTAGTCGCCTCTTACGCCCAGTATGCCTACCTCAAGCATATTCTAAACCCCTAACCCGCAGGGAGAGTGGCAGTTCAGTGCAAATTGTCTTCTCAACAGTTCACGAACATTGAGAATTTTAGTCTCTTGATGGAGGTGACACTCATGTGACATAAGAAGAAATTCCGTGGCAGTTCTGATGGCAGACTTGGAACTTCCTCCAGTTGGCGTCAGCAAAGTGTGGGGATCATTTCGGCACAGCGTAATCAATAACCGGACGGGCAATAGCCTTATATGAGGCAAGCAAAGATTCTTCATCTTTAAACCAGGTGCTGCCGGCAAGTGACTTCAAGATCTGGTTGTCTCTGTACCTTTGAGGCTGTTGCGGTAACATGACTAGCGAAGATGAGACTGCTATCAAACGTTAAGCCCAAGATTTTGGGGTGATTGACAGAAGGTAGAGTTATTCCATATACGTGGACGTTTAACTCTTGCCTTATCTGCGCATTCCAATTCGTAAAGAGAGTCGCCGTTGATTTGGTTGGAGATAGGGCCAGATTTCCCTCGGTGAAAAAGCTGGAAAGGTCTGTTGTTGTTGTTAACAGTGCTTCGCCCTGCCCAATGCGCTCGATCACTCTAAATTGTCATCAGGCTCTTCTAACGGAAGTCCGAGGAAACGCGCAGTTTCCACAGGGTTGGACCAGAGTGATGTGGGTGTTAGAAGAGTGGGTTCAACTTAACAGGAGAAGAGATGTATGGTATCATGAGGGGTCATACCACATGCAGGGCATGTATTTGGTATGTTAGGGTTCAGTCTGGATAATTAAGAGTTTAACCTATTACAATATCCAGAGCGAAGTTGTGCCAGTATGACTCTAGTCTCCCTCGGAAGTACACGCTCCTCTTCAGCCAATTCAGGTGGTTGAGTATTAATAACGGGATTCACAGGCCGAGATCTGAGAGATCTGTCTACCGACTCGTTGCGGAGGTCATTTAGAGACCGCAGATCAAACGGCAAAGAGATATGATGCCGGATCTCATCGTAATGCTTACGGAGATGTCTCCTTATGTCTCTGGGGGGCGGTGCTAGGAACTGTCTACTCAAGAGTTCCGCATGCTCTTGAACATTGAGCAATTTTGCCTCTTGATGGAGGTGAGACTCAGATGACATAAGCAGGCATCCCGTAGCAGTTCTGATGACGGTGTTTTGGCAAACTTGCAATTTCCTCCAGTTGGTGTCAGAAAGATTGGGCGACCATATAGGCGCAGCATAGTCAATAACCGGCCGGCCAATAGCCTTATATGTAGCAAGCAATGTTTCTTTGTCTTTTCCCCAAGTACTGCCGGCCAGTGACCTGAGGATCTTATTGCGGCTCTGTACCTTTGAGGCTATTGCGGTGGCATGACCAGCGAAGGTGAGGCCGTTGTCAAATGTCACACCCAAGATTTTTGGGTGGTTGACAGTAGGTAGAGGTACTCCGTCTACGTGGACATTTAACTCTTGCACCATCTGCGCATTCCATGTAGTGAACAGGGTCGCCGTAGATTTAGTCGGAGACAGGGTCAGATTACGCTCGGTGAAGAAGCTGGAAAGGTTATGGAGGTAACTGTTGATTCTAATACAGAGTTCATCAATGGAGGGACCCTTGCCCGAGGCCATTATCGTGCAGTCGTCAGCGTAGGAAACAATGGAGACTCCCTCTGGTGGGGGGGAAGTCTCGAAATATAGAAATTAAACAAAAGGGGGGAGAGAACACCACCTTGCGGCACCCCTTGTTTTATTCTTCGTGGTCTAGATTTCTTGTTCCTGAATTTGACTGTTGCCTGTCGACAATTGAGGTAATTAGCGGTCCACCTCTTAAGGCCGGCAGGGAGCGGTGTCTCATCCAGATCTCGGAGGAGTGTGGCGTGATTGAGCGTGTCAAATGCATTTGCCAAGTCAAGTGCCACGAGAACCGTTCTATGGTTTGGTGGATGTTGATTCAAACCGTTGTTAATCTTCGTTGTAATGGCGTTCAAAGCGGATGTCGTGCTATGATTTTTGCGGAAACCATGTTGATGATCGGCCAATTTTAGATTTGTAACGAAGTAAGGAAGCAGAATGGACTCTAGTAATTTCACTACCGGCGAAAGGAGGGATATCGGACGATAAGACTCTCCTAGGTTCGCCGGCTTACCTGGTTTTAATAGGGGAACTACAATCGCTTGTTTCCATATCTCAGGTATAACGAAGGTAGTTAGAGCGAGATTAAAGAGAGCCGCTAAATAACTCTGTCCTTCGTGGCCAAGGTGTTTGATCATCTTCATGGCGATTCCGTCGGGTCCGATGGATTTTGAGGGTTCGGCCTTGATTATGGCTTCCTCCTACCTCTGCGACTGAGACGGCAATGGGCGCAGTAGAGTGTTTGTGTTTGCGCGCACATCGGAAGGCTCTTCTCTTAGTCCTATCCGCAGGTGCTCGCGCATTTCCTGGCGTCCGATTTGACGCTGTCGCCGAAAGCAATGGCGACCCTGTCTTTGTGTTTGGTCGGATTGGATAGGGCCTTGACAGTCGACCATAATTTGCCGACTCCGCCGGAGAGGTTGCATGTCTCGAGGTGTTGTTTCCACTTGGTCAGCTTGTGTTCGTTGACGATCCTACGAATTTCCGCATTGAGATCTTTTATTCTGCGGGATTGATGAGTCTCACTTGGTCACGTTCTCTTGCCATCGCCGCAGCTTCTGCCGGGAAATTCGGATGAATTTCTGGTATTCTGCCAGCAGGAATAAAGCGGCATGAGGCTGAATCAATGATCTTGCGAAACTCTCTTTCGCCTTTGCGTACGTCCGTAGGAGTGGGTAAGGCAGCGAAGGAGCGCTCTGTATATTCAGTAAAGCGGTCCCAGTCCGCTTTGGTGAAGTTGATGTACAAGGTGGCGCAAAAGTAATCCTCCTATCAGAAAATGCTATAAATTTTGCGATTGGCCCCTAAAGTTAGTTCTGTTTTGACATTTGTGTAGTAAACACATGCGAAATACACGTTAATAAACAATG
The DNA here is from genome assembly GCA_949987695.1 of Merzomyia westermanni. NCBI lineage: Eukaryota > Metazoa > Arthropoda > Insecta > Diptera > Tephritidae > Merzomyia > Merzomyia westermanni. The sequence goes on along the minus strand of OX465288.1, from coordinate 19,380,377 downwards.
TTACGCTACACTGCTCCAGAACGCGGAATATTGCTGACTATTTATTTGACCAATAATCGGTCGGGGCCAAACGGTTACTGTGAATGGTGAGCGCTACAGAGCAATGATCAACGAGTTCTTTTTGCCGCAACTTGATGAATTGGGATTGGAAAACATGTGGTTCCAACAAGACGGTGCAACAGCACACACTGCACGTGCCACAACCGATATGCTGAACATCGGAAGCTTACTTTTGCGCCACCTTGTATGTTATTTTATCAGTCGTTATGAAGTCGGTCGGTCGTTCAACAGAGAGTAAGATGGGTAGGTGGTCTGAACCCTGTAACCCTGCTGGAAAGGTATCGGAGGTAACAGTTTATCCAGGTACAGACTTTGTAAATGGTGGGGCCCTGACCCGAAGCCACAATGGTACAGTCGTCAGCGTAGGTGACAATGGTGGCTTCATCGGGTGGAAGGGGAAGCCTCGAAAAATAGAAATTAAACAGAATGAGGGATAGGACACCAACCCCTGTCTTATCCTAAGAGGTCTTGTTTTCGTGTTCCTAAACCTAACTGACGCCTAAAAAACTGTCATGTGTGATACTTGATTCTATGTTGAAAAGACATCAAGTTCGATTTATATCATTTATTAAAATCTCGAAGTCACATAAATAAACATTAGAAAAAATGCAATTACACATAGTTCAAATATAAAATTGTTTAGATTATGCACACACTTAACTTTTCATACATATTAGACCGTTTCGAAAAAAATTTGTGTTTTTTTACCTCCCATCGGGCTCAAAAGTTTCGCTTGAATATAAAAATCCGAAATGACATGAGTGTTAGACTGTTACACAATTTTTTTTCTTTTTCTTCTACATAAAAACAAAGTGGTTGAACTTATTTGGATAAAGGCAGAAACAAAATCGTGTCTAAAAGGGTGCATATATATACATATTCGAAAGTTTGCGCAGTTTCTAACTTACTTTAAATATATAACCTGTTTAAATCTTTGTTTTATTTGCTTTCACATATTTGTATACTTTAGCGTTTTTGTTTTTTTGGTTCAGAATATGACATACGTTTCTATATACAAGCAAAAATTCTTATAATATATATGTCATTTAAATCTACTGTCTACCTACAAACATATACGAACTTCATTAAAAAATACATTAATAATTTGACGAAAATGCTTACATGGTATGAACAAATCCCATTCGTACATTAATAAACATGCATTTATGTACATTGTACATGTGTGGTGTGCATGTATGTACTTACATATGTATGCAAATATGGTATATGTATGTACATATAACGTCAATAAAAAACCAAATTTTCAGTTATGCCCGTTTACAAAAGCTTCTAACTGTGTCTCTGACGACTTTGTATTTGTTTCTATTAATAATGATTTAACCAAATCCGTAGTGAACTTTTCCACTAAATATAATGCGTCCGATTGATTCATTTCCATTAATGATGAAGCTAAAAACTGGCCAAATGACCTAAATTTGCAGTAATTTGAATTTAAAATAAGATTCGGATGTGTATTCAAAATGGTATCATCCTCTTTTTCTTGTATTGGTGATGGTACTATCTGCTGATAGTTGGCATTATTATTTGTTTGGCTTATGGATAAATTAGTATGCATTTGTCTTTGTTCTGATGAGGCGGCAGCAGGAACAGGCGAACATCTAAGTAGGTATGAAACCATCAAAAACACAATTTTAAATTTCTTACAATTAATATAGGTTAGTGCCATAATCAAAAAATATTAACTATGCAACTCTTTAAAAAAATCCGCTCTTAAACTATTCGCATGAAGTTATTACTAAAAACTATCAAGATTAAGGTGAGCTGAAATGGTCCAAAAATGCCTCCAAAAATCGAATTCTCGAAAAGAACAAATGTAACTCACAACAGTTCGAATGGGGATCCGAAAAGAGCAAATGTATTTCAGAAAACGCCGAAATTCTGACTGTTTTTCAGGTAATTACCATTTTATTTTACAAACTTCAAAATTCAAAATCAAAAATACCTATTTTAGAACAGCTCAAACGAATATCAGAAAAGCCAATTTTATTACGAAAAACCTCAATTGTCATTTATTCCATATACATTTCTAAAAACCTCAATTTTATTTCAGAATTTCATATTCTCCAATTTAGTTTTAGATACATATGCCGACTGCCGTGGGAACCTTTTTCGTTGACCCAGAAACCAGGTGACTTGCTGATCTTTTTACGACAGGCATACTTAACGCAGGTACATTCTAAGCCTATAACCCCCTGGAGCTTTTTGTTGTTGTAGCGACTACTTAACCTGCCTAGGATGTCACCCTTATCCAACACTGTCATCAGGCTCTTCTAACGGAAGTCCAAGAAACCTCGCGGCTTCAACAGGAGTGGACCAGAGTGAAATTGGTGTTAGAAGAGTGGGCTCAGTTGAGCAGGTGAACAGATGGTTAGTATCGTGGGGAGACACGCCGCATGCCGGGCAGACATTTGGCATGTCAGGGTTCAGTCTGGATAGGTAAGAGTTTAGTATGTTACAGTATCCAGAATGAAGTTAAGCCAGCGTGACTCTTGTCTCCCTGGGCAGTTCGCGTTCCTCGGCGGCAACAGGTGGGGCTTGTGCCTGTAGGACTGCATTCACTGGACGAGACCTGACAAAGGAGTTTACCGACTCCGTGTGGATGAGGTTGAGGGCCCGACGGTGCACCTTTGGATCAAACGGCGAGAAAATGTGATGCGTCATAGTGCTTACGGAGGTGACCCCTTATTTTTGCCGCATTATGAAGGTGGTGCTCAGGAGACATTAGGAGGCACCCCGTGGCAGTTCTGAGTGCGGTGTTTTGGCAAGCCTGCAACCTCCTCCAATGTGTGTCTGCTAACCCCGGCGACCATATTGGCGTCAGACAGGGTAGAGTCGAAATAGCTCAGAACTGGCTGGCCGACTGCCTTGTATGTTGCCAGTAACGTTTCTTTGTCTTTCCCCCAAGTACTGCCAGCTAGTGACTTGAGGATTTTGTGACGGCTTTGTACTTTGGTGGCAATCGCGGCTACATGAGCACCGTATTTGAACATGTTATCAAACGTGACCCCTAAGATTTTGGGGTGTGTGACAGTTGGAAGCTTAATGCCGTCGACGTAGACGTCTAATTCCATGTTCGCCTGCGCTGTCCACGTCGTAAATAAGGTGGCCGAGGATTTGGTCGGTGATAGTGTCAGGTCCCGTGCAGCGAAGAAACTGGAAAGGGTTGGAAGGTAGGAGTTAATTCTCGAGCAGAGCTCATCAACGGAGGGTCCAGTCGCCAGGATCGTGCAGTCATCGGCGTAGGAGACGATCGAGACGCCTTCTGGTGGGGAAGGGAGCCTCGATATGTAGTAATTAAACAGAAGCGGGGATAGGACACCACCCTGTGGCACCCCCTGTTTAATTATACGTGGTTTTGATCTTTCGCCTCTAAATTCAACCGATGACTGCCGACCACTCAGATAGTTGGCGGTCCAACGCTTTAGACAGGGGGGAAGGTTTGAATCCTCCAGGTCGTTAATGAGTTGTGCATGATTAACAGTGTCAAAAGCTTTAGACAGATCAAGCGCAACTAGCACGGTCCTGTCATTTGGGCGAGATTGATTGAGACCGACACCTATCTGTGTGGTGATGGCGTTTAGCGCGGTGGTGGTGCTATGCATTTTTCGGAATCCATGCTGATGTTCGGCTAATCGCAGGTTAGCGGTATAATAAGGGAGCAAGACCGTCTCCAGGGTCTTCACTACTGGCGAGAGGAGTGATATCGGTCGATATGAATCCCCCGCTGGAGCTTCGTCTCAACTTGATTCTCTGTTCTCTAAATATATGTTCGGAGTTAGTAGGTCTTTCTTCTTCTTTAAATGGTCATCTAACCGCCTGGGCGATTTTGACCGTCCAACATAGCTCGCCAGTCGTTTCTTCGTTGCGCCAACTGGCGCCAATTGGAAACACCGCGGGATCGCAAATCGGTCTCCACTTGGTCCTTCCATCGGAGTGGTGGTCTCCCTCTTCCTCTGCTTCCACCGGCGGGTGCCGATAAGAATACCTTCTGGGCTGGAGCATCTTCGCTCATTCGCACTACGTGGCCTAGCCAGCGAAGCCGCTGTGTTTTAATTCGCTGAACTATGTCGGCGTCTGCGTAAAGTTCATACAGCTCATCATTAAATCTTCTTCGGTACTCGCCGTCGCCAAAGTGTAGAGGTCCACAAATCTTTCGAAGAACCTTTCTCTCGAATACTCTGAAAGCCGTCTCATCAGATGTCGTTAGTGTCCACGCTTCTGCACCATATAGCCGGACGGGTGCGATGAGTGACTTGTAGAGTGTTATTTTCGTTCGTCGAGAGAGGACTTTACTTTTCAATTGCCTACTCAATCCGAAGTAGCATTTGTTTGCAAGAGTAATTCTTCGTCGGATTTCTAAGCTAACATTATTGTTGGTGTTAATGCTGGTTCCCAGGTAAACGAAGTCCTTTACTATTTCGAAATTATTGCTGCCAACAGTGGCTTGGTTGCCAAGGCGCGAATGCGCTGACTCTTTGCATGATGACAGAAGGTACTTCGTTTTGCCCTCGTTCACCACCAATCCCATTTTCTCCGCTTCTTTTTCTAATTTGGAGTAAGCAGAAGTTACGGCGCGGTTGTTAAGGCCAATGATATCAATATCGTCAGCATATGCCAATAGTTGCACGCTTTTATAAAATATTGTTCCAGCGCGGTTAAGTTCTGCAACTTGTATTATTTTCTCCAGCATTAAATTAAAGAAATCGCACGATAGGGGGTCACCCTGTCTGAAACCTCGTTTAGTTTCGAACGGCTCGGAGAGGTACTTCTCAATTCTGACCGAGCTGGCGGTGTTGCTCAAGGTCATTTTGCATAGCCGTATAAGTTTTGCGGGGAAACCAAATTCAGACATAGCGGCATATAGGCAGCTCCTTTTCGTGCTATCGAAAGCGGCTTTAAAATCAACAAAGAGATGTTGTGTGTCGATTCTCTTTTCACGGGTTTTTTCCAAGATTTGGCGTATTGTAAAAATTTGGTCGATGGTAGATTTACCAGGTCTGAAGCCACACTGATAAGGTCCAATCATTCTTTCACATCAGGCTTCAGTCTTTCGCACAATACGCTTGATAGGACCTTATATGCGATATTCAAAAGGCTGATTCCGCGATAGTTGGCGCAGTTTGCAGGATCGCCCTTCTTGTGGATTGGGCGGAGAACACTTAGATTCCAATCTTCAGGCATGCATTCATCCGACCATATTCTGCATAGAAGCTGATGCATGCGCCTTACCAGCTTCTCGCCTCCGTGTTTGAATAGCTCAGCAGGCAAACCATCAGCGCCAGCTGCTTTATTGTATTGTATTATAGTCGGGTTGTGGAACGTCAATTCCATCATCTTCGATTATGGGCTCGGGTTCGGCATCTTCTCTGGTTTCTTGCTCAGTTTCTCCATTTAAAAGGGCAGAGAAGTGATCCCTCCATATTCTGAGTGCTCTCTGAACATCGGCCACCAGGTCGCCGTTCTCATTCTTACAGGAGTTTGCCCCGGGTTTAAAACCTTCTGTCATTCGCCGAATTTTTTGATAGAATTTTCGGGCATTATTCCCGTTGGCCAGCATCTCAAGCTCCTTTATTTCACGCTTTTCAGCCTCTCTTTTTTCCGCCCGGAAAAGCCGCCTCGCTTCCCTCTTCAACTCGCGGTAGTGTTCACACACACTCCTCGTTGCATTCGATCTCAGTGTTGCCTTGTAGGCTTCGTCCTTTCTTTTCGTTGTTAGTAGGTAGGCCGTGTAAAAACCTAAACCTAAAACCTGTCTACCTAAAACCATTCCCCATTCACCGTGTCAGCAACAAGAACCCTTTCCGACGACAAGGTGGTCTAAACACTCAAAGAATATGGATTCAGTGTTGGGCAAGGGCCAGAGTGATGCACCTTTACGCTAGTTGAATGACGTCTAATATATATTTAAGCTTAACCTAGGTGAATGTACTAAAACAATGGAATGATCTGATATATCATCTCAAGCGAAATAAACTCATTTGGGTGTAGGCATAGTCAAATTTAGGTATGACCTAAATTTAGTTGAAGTTATTTGATGCAATTTTATATGGGCTATCTTTAAAAAAGCTACATCTAAATTTAAGTCATACTTAACTTTGACTATGACTATGCGCTATTTTTTTCTTAATTGTTGATCTTTTGAGATATGAAGGTCACGATACTGAAATATGTATTTTATTAACTTACGTCGGGTATGCACTGGTTTCGTCACAGTCATCCGTATCACTGCAATATGCAAAGCGCACAGGTCTTATATTTTAAATTATTTTTTTTTAAATCATAAAAACACATAACACTGAGCAGCTCACCTTGAATTTGGAAATGGTGCTGACTTTGGTCTTAGAATAACTTCTTTTGTAAACGACCGACGGGACTTTATGTGATCACCTAAATACGTTAAATAATTATACATTGGCCATTGGGATGTTATATTTGGATCATTGTATTGATCTTGTAACATTTCCACTCTTCTCTTTTCCAAGTTATAACGATTTCGTAATTGGACCATGCGAGTTTTCACGATGCCAACTATTTAAAAGCAAAATAATAAATTTATTTAAGGTATTTACATACATACATATGTTTAGGAACTTACCATTCTGTCCTACATTTTGTGCCATATCATACCAGAGGCCGTCCAGAAAATCTCTATTACGATATTGTGGATGCGAACGGTCATAAAAGGCTGGACGTTGTTGGAATTCGCGTGCAAGCACTATATCAATATCATCGATTGCTGACACTTCTCCACGACGTGGACGCCCACGTTTTCGTCGGGTTGTCATGCCGCAAGAACACTTATTTGGGACACTTGTTAGTAAATAACTTTATTACATAAATGAACAAAGTGCAGTGTTTAAAGCAAACAAAAACAATTTTTCTTCTTTTTTACTTTTACGTACAATCAGTTTGACATTGACTAAATTACTTCACGTATTTGTTTTAGGCATCGAGTTTTAATATATTTTACACAAGTTAGGGAAGCGCGTAATCGATACAAAATTCGATGTTGCGTAATCGTTTACATTATATCGACTATTTTATGACCACTGTTTAATAATACAAGGTTTGTCAGTCATTGACGTTTTTGACAGTTGGCGACTTTAAGCTGCCTTATTGTGGCGATTATTCTCAAGCATGTACCATCCCTAACTCCATAACACTCCCACCACTAGTTAACACACAACTGAGATAACGATGGCTACGCTTATGCATGCAAGCGTGTAACTAGGAAGAGGAAGAGAGATGGCGCGAGTGTTTGCGAATACGATGCAAAGAGGAGATGCCAATAAATAAACCGACCCTTCCAGAACACGAAAAGCGAACAACCAAGAAAGTTCTCGGTGCGTAGGCAAGCACCCTGTTGGACTATATAAGGCGGTGACCAAGCAAGACAGGTTGTTCAGTTTATTTTCAAGCGTTCAATAGTGAACTACTGTAAAGTTATCAAACTCTTAAAATTGTTTTGCGTTTATTACTAGTAAATAAAACTAGCTATTACTTACATTATCTGTGCGTGTGTTTATTCGACTTTATAGTGATCGAACCCAGGATTGATAATCAAGGAATCGTCGAATTCGTCACAATTGGTGTCAGAAGCGGTATTGTTGAATAAATACCAGTGAATTTAAGGATAACAAGGACATGGCGAAGCTGAATGAATTAAAGATTCAGCAACTCAAAAATGAGTTGGAACAACGGGGACTGAACACTACAGGCAATAAATCAGAGTTACAGTCACGATTGCGAGAGGCTATGGAAGCAGAAGGAATCAACGTTGATGATCATGTTTTTCATCTTGTCGAGGAGGCACCGACAAAAATGGAAGAAAGAAAGGAGTCTTCGAATCCAGTAGCAACCGTCGACACAAACATGATATTGGCTGTATTAACTCAGATGTCGACTAAAATGGAAGAACAGAAAACTTACATGGCATCTCAGCTCGAAGAACAGAAAACTTGCATGGCATCTCAGCTGGAAGAACAGAAAACACACATTGCATGTCGAATGGAGGCCCAAGAGACTCGTATTATAGAAATGTCGTCTCAAATTTCGGCCAATATTTCATCACAGCTCTCCACTCAACTGGAAGAACAAAAGGCGTATATGTCATCGCAGTTGGAAGCACAAGATGCAAAAATTGCACAATTTCAAGATAAAATAGAGACCGAGGTAGATGCGTTAAGGGGCCGTATCCAGGAGTTGCAACTGAACCGTCCATCTGCTTCAGCGAATACTCCCAAGGTAAAATCCCCGTCATTTGATGGTTCTGTTCCATTCCAGGTATTTAAGCTACAATTTGAGAAGACGGCTGCGGTGAATAATTGGTGCACTGAAGATAAAGTTGCAGCACTATTCGTGGCATTGAAGGGACCTGCAGCAGAAATCTTACAGACTATTCCCGAGTCCGAAAGGAACAGTTATGATGCATTGATGGGTGCGGTTGAAAGACGCTATGGTAGCGAACATCGAAAGCAGATATACCAAATAGAGCTACAGAATCGATCCCAGAAACCTAATGAGACTTTGCAGGAATTTGCATCGGACATCGAGAGATTGGCCCATTTGGCAAATGCGGACGCACCTGTGGAGTACACTGAGAGGGTAAAAATCCAAAGTTTTATAAATGGAATACGCGATGTAGAGACGAAGCGGGCCACATATGCAAACCCCAAACGGACATTCTCTGAAACGGTATCACATGCTCTAACGCAGGAAACAGCCTCGCTATTAAGTAAACCTGCGTACAAGGCTCATCGTGTAGAAGTGGACACTCCGGCTTGGGTAGACAAAATTTTGGAAGCATTGAACGGAGTACAGAAAAAAAGTGATGGTGCCATTAAATGCTTTAAGTGCGGAAAACCAGGTCACATAGCACGTTATTGCGGCACTGGCTCCAGTAACCCCAGCAATTCAGGTGGACGAAAACGCAAAGCTGGAGAAGATGAGCAAGATGAATGCCCTATAATCTCTGTGTCACAACTCGAACGGAAAGCGGGTAATGTTACTGTTGAAGGCAACGTGGACGGGAAAGAGCGCTTGCTGACTGTGGATACGGGTGCATCACATTCCATCATTCGGAGTGACTTGGTCAGCGGGAAGGTGAGACTATTGCGGAAAGCTAAATTGTGGACAGTAACTGGTGAAAGCAAGCAAGTCCTGGGAGAGGTGACATGTAAGATTGTGATTGGGAATGTAGCTACTTATCACAACTTCTTGGTAGCGAATATTGTCGACGAAGTCATCATTGGCGTTGACTTCTTGGCTGAGAGAGACATTCACATCAACGTAAGGAACAGGGTTATGACTTACAACGGCCAAGAAGTTCCTCTGGTCTTTGGACACAATAGTGGCTATACCACCAAGGGAGTGATCTTGAAGATGAAGCAACAGAAGCCTCGTAAAGCACCGGTAGCTTCTCGACCAAAGGCTTTCATGGACAGGTGCCTCCTGAAGAAGATTCGGCAAGGCCAGGAGGAAGATCCAGATTTGGCACGTGTGTTGAAAGGAATAAAGGAAAACAAACAGCCAAGAAGAGGAGAGATGATTAGAGAGAGTCGCATCGCAAAAGCATACTGGACACAATGGAGTAATTTGAAGCTAATATCTGGGTGTTTGCATCGGATATGGGAAAGTGATGATGGCCGGAATCATCGAGCACTTATTGTTGTTCCCAAGGCCAGAATTCCAGATGTTATCAAAGCGTCGCATAGTTGCCCAGATGGAAGGCACATGGGAATAAAGAAAACGCTGCAAGAGGTAAAGCGGCGGTTCTATTGGATCGGTTGCAAACAAACTGTGAGGAAATGGATTACTAAGTGTGCAGAGTGTGCTGAGAATAAAAGACGAACATCTGGTGGTCATGTTCCGAGGAAGCAACGCAACTTAATGGATAATGTGAAACAGTGCAATGGGCATGAGAGAACGGAACGGAATCCTGAAGAAACGAGCTGCAGGAATGTTTGCCGGGTACCACTGGGAACGAAAGTGAAGGCACAAATCCATTCGGGATTAAGAACGGACAAAATGGTTGGAATATGTGACACTGCAATACATTGTGGGAATCTCTGCAGGAGAGGATTGATGTCGGAGTTTCAATCCCTGGAGGAAATGAGGTTTGGTAAAGCAGTGCCAACCATTGAGCGTCTAGCAGCGTTTGGTTTGGGAAATGTGTCTGATCGGGACGATCAGACTTAGGTGGAGGGCAGTGTGGCGATTATTCTCAAGCATGTACCATCCCTAACTCCATAACACTCCCACCACTAGTTAACACACAACTGAGATAACGATGGCTACGCTTATGCATGCAAGCGTGTAACTAGGAAGAGGAAGAGAGATGGCGCGAGTGTTTGCGAATACGATGCAAAGAGGAGATGCCAATAAATAAACCGACCCTTCCAGAACACGAAAAGCGAACAACCAAGAAAGTTCTCGGTGCGTAGGCAAGCACCCTGTTGGACTATATAAGGCGGTGACCAAGCAAGACAGGTTGTTCAGTTTATTTTCAAGCGTTCAATAGTGAACTACTGTAAAGTTATCAAACTCTTAAAATTGTTTTGCGTTTATTACTAGTAAATAAAACTAGCTATTACTTACATTATCTGTGCGTGTGTTTATTCGACTTTATAGTGATCGAACCCAGGATTGATAATCAAGGAATCGTCGAATTCGTCACATTATTAAATGTCATCTGATTGGCATTCATCGACTGTGTTGCTTCTTTACAATAACGTTTGAAAATTGTACTAAAATCCGAAAATCTCATTACAAAAGAAGTTAATTGTTTCCTTTAGGAGACAACTGCTAAAACACGTCCAAAAGGTAGAGGTATCAAACAACGCGTTTTGACTTCGGTATCAATAATTCGAAGGCGGATTTTCAATTGTTTGTTTCAGTGAAAAGTTATTCCCAAAAAACCCAAAAATTACCCTGGTCCGATCCCAAATAGGGGGCTTGATCCAAGGTATTTATGTGCAGAACATCTTTCTACGTAGGCGGCCTTCGGCCCCGCTTCAAAAAAATAACCCTTAGCCGGTCCAACACCGGCTACGCGGTCCACAATATTACTGCGCCGAACACACTTCGGCACTTTTCGGTGCACCCTAATCTGTGATTACAACAACCACATGAAAATTACAGAAAAGTTTGAATTTTGATTGCAAATATCTCTTCACTGAAACAAAAACTCGAAAATCCGCTTCCGGATTATTGTTACCGACGTCAAAACGCGTCTATTGATACCTTTTCCGATAATTTCGGACGTGTTTTAGCAGTTGTCTCCTAAAGGAAACAATAACCCAAAAAAATTGCAGCAAAACTGCTTCTTGTTTTGCTTTCATTCTGATAATTTAAATTTTCTGATATAGCTAAATTTGGTAAGTTTGTTGCAAAATTATGACAAGGAGGTTTTAGGAGCATTTTCACAATCTTCGATTAACGCTAACCGGGGTTTAATTGATATAACTATTTCGGCTATCTGTCAAATTAACCGACCGTTAGCGTTAACTGGATTTTACGAAAGCGTTCCTTAGTCTATTTCACACAATATATAAAATGAAAGCAATAAAACTACTAGTCCACACCTAGCCTCCTAGATGTTTCAGGAGTTGTAAAATAGCTGTGGAGCTGTGGCTTTAAGATGGAACTGAGTGGCTATCCTCTTAGTCGTTCCAGACTTCAGCTCGATTTTCACCTATATCTTTTACACAGACTGGTTGCAGAATATTGCTACGATGCATTACACCGATAATTTGTAAGAAAAGCTAGTGCACAATACAGGTATCTCCAAAAGTGGTTGCATACAAAACTAGAATCAATAAATCAGCGCAAATACTGGATATATACATATATGCATACTTAAGCGTGTTTATTGTATGCACCTTACCAAATTTTAAGTGGAGTAAATCTAATTTTAGTATCCAGATAAGATAATAGAGAAATAATTAGATTAGTTCAATATATATAAATGTACTAGCAGACCCGCCAGACGTTGTCCTGACCAAAAATTTACTTGTCTGCATGTGAAAATTTTTACTCTCCTTTCCCAGCTCTCGCTTCCTATTCTCTTGCCACTCCATCTGCCTCTCCTTCTTCGTCTTCCACGAAGATGCTTTGGAATACAGCGGCGGTTTCATGCGACGAAACAATTTCTACATATATGGAAGAACGGTCGAGGGGTGGGTTAACGAAACCATCTAGTGAATTTTTGACATTAAAAGGCTGGAAAGGGTTTATTGCAAAATTTGAAACTCTTCTCAAGAATACCTATGAAAACTCGCCAAAATTCGATCGCCCTTGGAGTATTTGTATTTATTTGGCAATTCATCCTAGCACAACAATTTGACAAAAATTATTTTATGGTGCTAGTCGGTAAATAGGAACAATTTAATTTAATCGCGTATAATTTAAGATATCTGAAAAACTTTTACTGTCCAAATCAAGTTTTACAGGAAATAAAGTGGTTTTAAAATGCTTCCCAAAACACAAAAATTTTACTTCTAAGCTAAATTTAAAGACCATTTGCCATTTAAGAATCTTTAAACGGCAATTAAGGCAGTTTATTTCCTATAATTTAATAAACCATGTGTTTTAAAATGTCATATTTGTTGAAAATATATTTGAATTAAGAAACTACATTCCGCACTTTTCTACTACTTTTATCCCAAAGGGGAACTATTATTTCCTTTTTATGTACAATTCGTAAATGCAACTATCCTAGGTGAGAATTATTTTTTAGGGAGCTTCAAGGCTGATCTGTCAAAGACTGACAAACCTTGTGTAATTCAACAATGTTTATGATTAGAGATCGCCCAGTAGTTCAAAGTCAACCACAAAACATCCGGAATGGTGACAGCTCTTTGATAAATGATATTCACAACTGTCAAGGAACATATAACTATAAGAAGGTTCAACAGCGAATGCAAGTGGACGCTTTCAAATCGATATTAGGTAATTTACCACTGTACCTGCATGTAAAATGCTTGGATTCACTGTGCTTTAGGGTAATACTATACATCCAACGTAAACTGTAAAAACTGCACTAAAAATGTCGATATTGCTATCCAGAGACGCGTTTCCGTCCCAGGAACCCTAATCCTTTGGGGAAACCCATTATTTTTAGTAATTTAAAAGTTATTGGCAAAAAATAACCCAGGTTCGATCCCAAAGGGGGGTCTGTTCCATGGCATTTATGGGAAGAACACCTTTCGGCGTAGGCGGCCTTCGGCCGCGCTTCAAAAAAATAACCCTTAGCCGGTCCAACACCGGCTACGCGATCCACAGTATTTCTGGGCAGAACACACTTTTCGCAACACCCTATATCAGTGTTTACAACAACCACATGAAAATTACAGAAAATTTTCAACTTTAATTGCAAATATCTCTTGATAGAAACAAAAAATTCAAAATCCGCTTTCATATTATTGCTACGGAGGTCAAAACGCGTCTTTTAAGATCCCTCCCGACATTTTTGGACGTGTTTTATCAGTTGTCTCCTAAAGGAAACAAATACCCTTTATAAAATCACTCAGGCAAATATAAAAGGATGATTCGAATATGGCAATTGCTGGCAGGCGTTTGTGTTGGTTTGATTGTTATGGTAATGGCACGGCCACAGCCAATTAACTATCATCGAGAGGAAAGAAAAAGGCACAGTACCCAACCTCAACCTAGGGACACTGAAAAAAAAATTACGTATGTATGAACATAATTGATTATTTTATGTAGATGAGTTTATATAAAACACCTTTCGCAACATTTCAGCAAACCTGGAGATGATTGTGTTATATGCATGGAGGAGATGAGCATATTCAATATGGAATATTTTCCGTGCGGACATGCAGTCCACCAAAGCTGCTTTAAAGCAATCCAGCAACATAAAGGAATTTGTCCGATTTGCCGTCGAAAGATATTATAATTTCCCTTCTAGCGACGTCGGTGTTCTGATGGACCACGCAATTTCGCCCAATCAGTACCCATTGCACAAAAAAAAATCTTATGTGTTGCGAAAGACCCGTGTTCGCTAGCAGCCATTTGGGGACTACCTTGAGATTATTTTAAGAACGTTTAGTAATACAAATATTTATGAGGCAGTTTAAAGATAATTTAGGAATTGTTTGAAATTATTCTCTGTACCTATATTTGTTTATAATAAAATTTTGTAATGATAAAGTCAGTTGCTCGATATTTTTGTTGTAACAGCAAAAACACTCTGCCAAGAAGTTAAACAGTATTTCAGAATAGCCCATTGCTTTTCGGAAATTATACAATGTCATGGATTCATGATTAAATCATGATACAATGTATTTCAGATCTGTCCAATGGTGATCAAAACAAAAGGTTTACGTCTATAAAATCTCTTCTTCGCCTTAGATTGTACTGTTAACTCCAATTAAATCTTGTAGAACAGATTAGTAGGGCTAAGCAAAATAAAGAGTTACAAAAAAAACACATAGATTGTATTATTTTACAAGTTTCCTTAAATAATCGTACCTTATTTATACATTGTATACAAAAGAAAAACAGTTTATTAAGAAATATAAATAAATTAATGCAACGCAAAATGTAAGCTATCAAAACAGCCTTATGGATAAATACATATTAATGCAGTACTGACATAGATCTCTTCCTTTTTAAGTAAACGAATTGAATATAGGTAATGCACTAATTTTCCAGTTCTCATGCCAACGTAGTGATTGAAACTCTTGTAAATTTTTGCGAAAGCGTTCTTTTGATTCCAATAAACTGGGATTACAGGGGAAATTTTCAAACCAGAATTTCAGTTGATCTGCTAATTCTTTGTAATTCTCGAATATGAATCCATTCTGACCGTGTGTTACCAATTCGCCAAGGCTTCAAAGAAAATAAATTATGTAAAACAATATTTTGAATTCAAATTATACAACAGCTTTAATAATTAACAGTAAAACTTAAATTGTAATTAAATATATGGTACATAATTTTTGTTGCTAACTGTTGTTGTATTAGCGACTATTTAACTGCCTAAAGTATCACCTCTTATCCAACACTGGCATCAGGCTCTTCTAACAGAAGTCCCAGAAACCTCGCGGCTTCAACAGGGGTGGACCAGAGTGAAATTGCTGTTAGAAGAGTAGGCTCGGTTGAGCAGATAGGCAGATGGTTAGTATCGTGGGGAGACACGTCGCATGCCGGGCATGTCAGGGTTCAGTCTGGATAGGTAAGAGTTTAGTCTGTTACGGTATCCAGAACGAAGTTAGGCCAGCATGACTCTTGTCTTGCCAGTTCGCGTTCCTTATCGGCAACAGATGGAGCTTGTGCCTGTAGGACTGCTTTCACCGGACGAGAACTGACAAAGGAGTTTACCGACTCCGTGTGGATGAGATTGAGGGCCCGCCGATGCACCTTTAGATCAAACGACGAGAAATTGTGATGCCGGATCTCGTCGTAGTGCTTACGGAGATGACTCATTATCTCGTTGAGCAGGTTCCTGTGCAGAAAGCGCGTACTTATCACCAAAGGTGATGGATGTTTTGTCGTTAGGTTTGGTCGGATTCGACAAGGATTTAACAGTGGACCATAGTTTGCCAACGCCAGCAGAGAGGTTACCGGACCTTAGCTTCTCCTCCCATTTGGCGCGTTTGTGTTGATCAACCAGTCGTCTGATTTCCGTATTGAGATCTTGTCGATCCGTAGGGTAGAAGCGTCGCATATGGTCACGTTCATTTGCCAGGGCCGCTGCCTCTGCGGGGAACTACGGACGTACCTCCTTAATTCTACCTGACGGAATGTATTGATTAGAGGCTGAAGCTATGACCATGCGAAACGCTTTTTCCACTTTTCGTACGTCAGACGGGATGGGAAGAGCAGCGAAGGTGCTCCCAATTAAGTTAAGAAAACCAACCCAATCAGCTTTGCTGAAATTAGTGAAAGCGCGATTCTCAGAAGTGACACAGTCATTGGGGCGATCGATTGAGAAGACTAATAATGATTGATGTATATTGGAACGATTTTTCGTCATCCCTTGTCAAATTTGGTTTTGAGACAGACCGGTTTCGGCGTTGTGCCATCATCAGTGTCGATTTTCGACACATAATTTTCGATAATAATAATAGTAGTGAGGTAATGCTTAAGATCTATTATGCCCTCGTAATCTCACAGCACATCATCTAGGCCGATCCCGCTCAGAAAATCCAAGATGGAAGTCGGCTTTATTCCATGTATGTGCTTGCACTCTAGTGTCGGGAAACCTAGGTTGTTCTGTCTTTTCCTTGAGATGGCGTCGCATTTACACAGTATATGCTCCGCCGTTTCATCCTCCATATCACAGAATCGGCAGAGGCTACTGGAGGTGATGCCCAGTTTGTGCAGGTGGGCCTTGAGCCTGCAATGGCCCGTGAGAACCCCGTTTATGATTCTGAGATTATTTTTGGATAGGGTTATTAATTCTTTATAGCGGTTGCTGTTGTATTCCCCCATCATAGCTTTCTCCTGGCGTAGCCCGACAGTCTGATGCCAGTACAACCTCCTCATGTTGGTCTCTTCTTTCCTCAACTCTCCTTTCATGGTGTGAGAGTCTATTGCCAGAAATGGTTCTGGTTGAGAAGACTATCGGGAAATGATCCGATGCAAGAGTTAGCATTGGTCGCCAGTCAACGCAGTCGGCTTGAGTGCCACAGGTGGTGGTGTGCGTTGAAGTCTCCGAGGATTACACCATTATCACCTCTGCGTAACGTACTGATGTCAGGGTGGTAATCCCTCGGACAGCAGGTTGCAGGAGGTATATAAAAAAACCCCTGCGGGTTAGCGGTTTAGAATATGCCCGAGGTAGGCATACCGGTCGTTAGAGGCGACTAATATGCATAAAGGTAATGACGTGCAACTCGATGGTTGATCTACGGATATGATGCCTCTCACCTCTCATTACCCATCTTATCCTTCCTTACATGACCTAGAAGGTTTTACTGGTCATAAATCGCTACCACGACAGTCGAGCGGTACCGCAAGGGAGTACCGGAGCGTACCGGGTTCAAATCCGGCCAAGGACTGTTAATTCGACAACACTCCCGAAAACCTTCGGGGAGTGTTTTTGTCGTTACAACAACAGATATATAAATGTTAATTATTTCAAGATCGACATCGCCTGACCGGACAACCATACCTTGACGTTCTAATGTGTTGTCCTCGGGTCGACGTCAGGCTCGACAATATTGCACAGATTGATGAGTGATGAAGGCCAGTCCGTCCCCAAGTCCTCTCTTACGGTCACGCCGGTGGATGTTGTAGCCATCACAGGTCCGAAGATCTGATCAGGCCTAGCTTTGTTTCTTGAATAGCATTAACCTTGATATTTTGCCGCTTCATGAAACTCACTATCTCACTAACCTTGCCGATTAAGCCGTTGCAGTTCAACTGTAGGACACGAAAGTGTGAAGGGGAAAAGGTGACAGGTTAGACAGGGTCCACCCCTATTGAAGCCGCGAGGTTTCTTGGACTTCCGTTAGAAGAGCCTGATGACAGTGTTGGACGAGGGGTGACATCCTAGGCAAGTTAAGTAGTCGCTACAACAACAACAACAAAGTGCGAAGGGGGAGATATAATAACACTGGGAGTCAAGGAGTGGTGCGTATGCCTCGGTGGAAGCAAGTCATAAGTTCCTGTTACCAAGTTGAGAACATATAAGCAGGTGACATAGGCCAAGGCAAGAGTTGCATTTGACTGATGTCGCAGGTATATATAGTCTCAACCGACAAACAGTGCACATGGTGTAAGAGACCAGGAGCTGGTGGCTTTGGCTTACATTCGTTGCTAACTGCATAATGGCCACGATCACCCTTCTAACAGAGTGATATTGATGTTATATAGAACAGCCAAAGTCATCAAATTCAAAAACTACAGGTAGAGGACAACAAAAGCATTCGCGGCAGTTCAGATGGATGCGACTCAAATATTATGATGATAAAAATTGTCGCCAAGACGTAACTCTTTCCTCTTTCTAAGCTTTATATAAACATGCAAGTGGTTCCATGAGGTATGACATTCAATATGGGCATTAATGGACATAATGGAAATAGTATACATACCCCGCTTACACATATCAGCTTAAGTAATAAGTTTAAGAAACGTATTTATCAGGCATGTGCTGCATTTCACTTTCACGCGATTTCGCTGCCATTAACCAGTAAATTTGCAAAGGCACAACACACGATTTCACTCGAAAGTGAATTGCAGCACCTGTCTGTATATAACAAAAGTAATTTATGCCCCTGTGTGTTAGGGGCTTAGAATATGCCCGAGGTAGGCATACCGGTCGTAAGAGGCGAACATTTTCTCCTTCCTTACGGAGGGAGGGGTGACATGACCAAGAAGGTTGCACCAAATCGCTACCACGGTAGTCGGGCATGTACCGCAAGGGAGTACTGTATTGTACCGGGTTCATATCCGGCAAAATATCGTTCCAAAACAAACTTATTTATTTTTTTTAAATATTGTGCATAGTTACCATTTAAAATTGTATGCGCAAACAGGCAAACCGCTGCCAAACATATCCACCACCTTCATCGGCAAATCGAAGCCACTACTACTCCAATGTAAGCACACGCCCAAATCGGCCGCAGCTAATATACGCGGATAATCCTCAACTTCTAACCACGGTGTTATAATTGTAACTTTAGACCACTTCAGTTTAGCTATTTGTGTTACGTACATTTCCTTTAGAGGTCCTTTACCAGTGATAATGCACAAAACTGTAGGAAAATTATTCGGCCGTGATGTAGCAGTATTTTCATAGTCTAAATAAACATTTAATTACGTTTTACGAATGAAAAATGCATACAAAATAATTTACACACCTTCTAACGCTTTTAATAATATATCAAAATCTTCGTCGGGTGTCCAGCTGGTACTTGATACAACAATGGCCATACGTTGTGGCTTATATAAAACATTGCCATTTACTAACTTCTGTGTTAGTGCAGTTGTTTCAATCACACCAGATTCTTTTAAATCTGAATAACATTTGGGTAAAAATTGTGGGTAATCCTTCGATAGTTTCATGAAGAGTTCGTGCTTTTGTGTTAATTCAATTGGATGAAATTGTTCAGGTGGACGATCATATAAGACAACAGCTCGACTGTTAATGAACGGGTGAAGAAACGTTTTACTGAATGAACTTTCCATAACTATATAGTATAATCTTAAAACAGTATATTCACCAAATATTCCAGTTTTGTTGCAAGTCTTGTTGCATTGCTTTGGTAACACAAAAATGTGCATTCGCTTTACTACCAAACGTACGTTCAATCCATTTGGCTAAGCGACAAAAATAACCCTTTTCGCCGTCATTACTGCCCAATGCCAATATTGTATATGTATAATTATGCCAATCGATTATAAATTTAGTACGCGTTAACGCACAATAAATATAACAAACAACTAAAGTGGGTACACCTGGCGGGTTTTGAACAAGTAAAAAATTTGGACGTCTTATTGATATTAATGCTATCAGTAAACTTAAAGTTTGCCAAATCGTTTTGAAAACTAATTTTAATTTGTTGGTAAGGTTTGTTACAGGCACTGATGACAATTCATATATTTTACATTTTGGTTGACAATTTCTTAGCGCATCCAATGGTTTTGTTTCCATGTAGCCGATAAGATCAACATTGAAATTCTCTTCAAGCAGACTAATGGCATGATATTGCATGCGTGGACTGCGTCCTATATCGCCTAAAACAACAATGCATGCATTGCGTCGACAAAATTGCATTTCAACCATCTTCTGCCTCTAAAATTGGTAGCATTTATTAATTAATTCCTATTTGTTTTGAATATATGAGTACAAAAACCAAAATATTTTTCAATAGAAACTAAACTTTTTCGAATGCGTCAACAAGTAAATATCGATGACATTTTACAATTATCAAATCAGCTGATAACATAAAAGGTGTGTTCGTTTGGTTGCTCGGGTAGTTTCGTAGACAAAGTTCGCATACTCAATGCCACACGGCAGATTTCCATAGCCATAACGCCATAGTCAGCACCATACCATGGCACGTATGCAGAATACCACAAAATGCGAAATGAAGAAACAAACAAAAGTTATTAAAGGTAAAGGTTCATATTAAGCATTAAGCAAGGCACAACTTTTACTTGTTTCTAAAAATTATAAGGACCTACGGTTGCTTCCTTTTATTGGTAAAAGTTCGCCCGAGGGCCTTCTTACCACTGCTACAGTTAGCCAGTAAGTCCATATTTCAGTATGTATGCAGCCCTAAAAATATAATGGGTGACAATGCTCTCAACATGGATCTTCTCCAAAAGTTGGCGTATTGTGAAATTCTGGTTTATGGTAGATTTAACATATCTGAAGCCTCACTTATAGTCTAACCAGTTTGCTTGGCCGTATATGCTATATAAAGTAGTTTGATTCCGAGATAGTGGTTTAACCTTTTTTGTTTACCACATAAGATAACTAGGGAAACTATAGATTCCGTAAATAGGTTAAAAAACTATACCAATAAACAATTCCAAAATCGCTTACCCTGGCCAAGCCGCAGCGTATGCCTTTCGTAAAAGGCGACTGGAATTCCCATCGTCCCCGTTACTGGGTTCATATCCGGCAAAGGACTACCACTTTCAACAAGAATCGCCAAAACCTTCGAGGTAGCCATGCCTGTCGTAAAACACGACGAAACTGCACTATGGTAATGATGTGTAACTAGATGGATGATATGATGCCCTCACTCCCCATCTTGTCCTTACTTAAATAATTAGCGATGTCATGACCTAGGTTGCACTGGTCATAGCAAATCGGTCCCGCAACAGTCGGGCTAGTACCGGGTCCATATCCAGCAAAGGATGTCCATCGGCAACACGGGGGTCCAAAAGCTCCAAATCGATAGTCCCAGACGGTATATCCATGCTGATCCTAAAACATCTCGGAGAAAAGGGAGTAAGGTACCTAACAACTGTCTTCAATCTGTCTCCAGAAAAATGGAAACAGGCAAAGGTGGTGCCACGACTAAAGCCCGGCAAGCCGGCCAACGAGGGGGAGTCTTATCAACCGATATCACTCCTCTCGCCAGTAGTGAAGACCTTGGAGACGGTAATGCTCCCTTACTACACCGCTAACTTGCGACTAACCGAACATCAGCATGGATTCCGTAATATTCATAGCACTACCACCGCGCTAAACGCCATCACCACTCAGATAGGTGTCGGTCCAAGACATGCCAAATGTCTGCCCGGCATGCGGCGTGTCTCCCCACGATACTAACCATGTGTTCATCTGCTCAACCGAGCCTTCTCTTCTCACATCAATTTCACTCTGGTCCACCCCTGTTGAAGCTGCGAGGTTTCTGGGACTTCCGTTAGAAGAGCTTGATGGCAGTGTTGGATGAGAGGTGATACTTTGGGCAGGTTAAGTAGTCGCTAGCACAACAACAGGACCTTCGGGGAGTGTTTTTGTCGCTACTCAAACGAACACACCAGATTCATTTCAAAGGACTGTCAATATCAGTATAACCCTGCTTGCTCCGCCACTCCCATTCCATGAATGGATGTGCTAATTATCGAGAATGGTTAGGTAAACTAATGCGAATTTTATTCATGTTGGACTTCCGATTTGACAAATATGACAATTTTTGTTTGAGAATGGAAAACTGGACGAGCTGCCTATCCTACCTCTTGTATTGATATCTTCAGTGAAGAGTACCTCCTACTACTTGTTTAATTAGGTTTCAATGAACGTTGTTTTAGTTTCTTTACATTTGTTATTTTATTGAATTTGTATAAAGTTGTAATAAGATACGATTAATACAAATTTTTTTTTATCATTTTATTTGCTGTTTTAATCTTCCGCTTTTTATTAGGCTATTCCATAAACCATAAACTTTTTGCTGTACTAAAACTTCCGCATTAATAGTGATAAATTATATGTGGACAAAGAACGTATAACTATAATAAGGTACAACAGCGAATGCAAGTGGTCGCTCTCAAATCGATGGTGGGTAATTTACTCCTGTACCTGCGTGCAAAATGTTTGAAATCACTGAGTTTTCTTTGTATGTTTACACAAAAAACTATAGGTGGACTTACAACGTTTAATTGTGAATATTACATGGACATAAGTGTGCAAATACCCTTAAAACTCGCAATTTAAACGCAAATTTCTCCAGTGGTGCATTACGGACCCGCGAATTGATGGTTTACTTTTTCCCACTATTCGTCGCGTTAAACCTTATGGTTATACGTTCTTTTATGTGGGGTATTTTTGTTTTAGTGTTTTTTCTTGGTTTTATTATATTACAATTGCTTTTGTTTCTGTTGATCTTGTTGCAAAATAATTGAACAAAAGTTCCGGACGAATGAAAAAATCAAAATACCTCCTTAACTCTCAAAAACGTACATGAATATACTAAAGCGCTAAATGTCAAGAAAATAAAATTATTTTCGGTCTACAATAATAAGTCTTCAAATCATAAGATACTAACGCCTTGCAGCATTATTAAAATGTCTATTCAAATTTAGTTTGTAAAGTCTACGCTAGCTTGAACTAAGTTTATTAAGTTCAATAAACGATTCCCCTCTCAAAGTACTATACTGCTCCCTCTATGAACTGTTATAATTGACATTTAAAATATTTAAATAAATACTTTTGTTCTCAAAGAATTTCATACGGTTTGACGGCAAATCGGACATTTTTCGAAATGTTGCCTGTGTTGTTTATAGCATTCAGTGTGCAACGCATGGCCGCATCGAAGGTAAGTCATTTCTTCGTTTGACATATCGCACAGACAGACAGTACAAGCGTCTCCGGGTTTGCTGAAATATTTCAAAATATACATATATTTTTTAGTTCAATTTCAATACTTAATAAATTATATACATACGAATTGTATTTGGGATTACTTTCACTACCATGTCTTTTCTTCTCCTCTTGATTATATGCAATCGGCCGAGTCAATATCAAAGCGACTAAACCTACACAAACGCCCAACATCATTTGCCATATTGGAATCATGCTATATCGTTTTTCTAAAGGGGCGTGTAAATATACCGTTTTATAAGCAAATTTTTATTGCGTGATAAATTATTTCCCAAACAATATTAACAATAATAGGACTTCAAAGCGCAGCTGTTAAGTAATTTCAAAACAAATATGATAGAAGAAACAAAATAAGTAAACTAGTTATTCTATATTGCACACGTACCAGAATAGTTTCTTTCACTTTTAGTTTTTAATTACTCTTAGAACAAACTATTTGAAGTAATAAAAATTTGCGTAAAAAACATTCAAAGTACTTAAATAAAATCTAATATTTCATTTATTAAAGTAAATATGTACATATATTCAAAAGAAGGGTGTGGAACGCTGCGCGGCTTCACGGAATTGCGCTGATACCGGTGTTGGCGTCACCGGCGCTGATACCTTTATTTCTGATTCCGTAACGCCATGACGCCAGCAGCGCCAGAAACACTAAGGGCCGCTTTCATAAAAGCCGGTAACTGCTAACCGGAGTTTAATTGACGTATTTTGTACGGTTAGCTGTCAAATTAATCGCCGATTAGGCTTAACCGGCCTTTATGAAAGTGGCCCTAAACCATTGTTTACCCCTACTAGTTTGCCATCTTCTTTTGCGAATCGGATTGGAAGGTAGTGGATAAAGGTACTCCGAGAGAGTGGAATGAAGGAAATCGCGTTCAGAGTTGTTTTAACGTAGAAACTTCAATTTGTACTGAAATTTGTATTGTATAGTAACTGATAAGGTGTTATAACTGATTTATATTCAATAATTGGGGTGTTTTATGTCTGCACGTTCAATGTTACAGTATTTAAATTTGATTGTTTTGTTATTGCATACAACACACTTTGTGTGGTTTGTGTACGAGTATGTGTGCAGATTCGGAGTAAGTTGCGCTACTACATAGTAGACATATACTATGCTACCAAGGCGCTACCAAAAATGTTGGGAGGTACACCTAAAAACGCGTTTCGGTTTCAGGAATCACAATCCGAGTGCGGAAAATTAAGATTTGAAACAACCCAACAATCATTTCTGTAAATGTTTTTCAAAATAATTTGGTAATTCTATACGTCAGCACGTAACTGCTAATATGCGTCCAAAAATCTCGGGAAAGGTATTAAACGACGCGTTTTGATCTCTGTATCAGAATTCCGAAAGCGGAAATTAAATAATTTGTTTCAGTGAAAAGTTATTAGCAAAAAACCCAAAAATGGCCAAGGTCCGATCCCAAATTGGGGGCCTGATCCAAGGTATTTATGTGCAGAACACTTTTCTGCGTAGGCGGCCTTCGGCCGCGCTTCAAAAAAATAACCCTTAGCCGGTCCAACACCGGCTACGCGGTCCACAATATTTCTGCGCAGAACACATTTCTGCACTTTTCGGTACACCCTAATCTGTGATTACAACAACCACATGAAAATGACAGAAAATTTTCAACTTTGATTGCAAATATCTCTGAACAGACATAAAATATCGAATTTCCGCTTTCGGATTATTGATACGGAGATTAAACCCGTCGTTTGATACATTTCCCGAGATTTTTAGACGTATATTAGCAGTTACGTGCTGTCGTATAGAATTACCAAAAATTTAAAGTCAACTTGCTACAATAAGCCATATGTAAGCTTTTTCACCTTCAATTTATTTGAAAGTTTCAAGTAAACTTTTTATAAACTTCCAGAAAAGCCTGTTACAAATAATTTCAATTGAAAAGTGAAATGCAAATGTTTATAAAAATTCAGAAAAATCTATTTGTCCGTTTTTTCTTTTCAACTTAAAATATTTCCAAGCCTTTTAAACAAGATTTTATATGAGAATGACGGCGAAAAAGCAAAAATCATGGCTGCATCTTTACCACTTCCTCAATCTGGTAATAGTTGGTTTAACTTGCAGCATTCAATGTATGATTAGAACTAAGTTATTTATTTTATTGCAATAGCTAAATAATATACAAAATATGGCATGAATACGTGTCTTTAGATACCCCCTCCAAACGCTTTGTATTAGTTTTCGGTGATGTCTCATAAACTGCGCCCCTAGCAATATGGTATCATTGCGCCAAAAAAGCACTTAAGGCAATTGCGTTAACGCACTGCGCTGATACCGGCAAAAAATTGGCGCCGTCACCCAGCCTTAATTCAAAATCCCTTTTCTAGAGCTTGCAGTTGTGGCAGTTGCCAATAGCGGAACGAGTTCCTCCACGAGGCATGTGATACACGGTCAATATTTATCGTGATATTGGATTAGGATCCGTTTTATGGATTGATGAATCGCAAACGACCCTACCGGACATCTGTGTGATCAGTGAGAATTCACCTGATACTCTTGTCTTAGGTAGTGAGATACGATTTCTATGGCGCTGTTGCAAAGTCTTATCAAAACATGTGTGTACGTGTGAGCCGTTTGTCAACCGTCGTCGTGTCTCTGCCAGCGTTGATTGGCTGAAGTCTAAAATTTTGGATTTCTTATTTTTCTCAATTAGTTTCTAAAGAGCAGTGTTCCAAATCTGACCATGCGTTGCTGTCCGTTTGCACACGTACAGTATACGGCATCCCTTTCCAGCTCATGTAGAACCGCATGCTATAAAAATATGTCTGCACTCTTATTACCCAGTATTGTTGGGACTTACACAAGTACAAATTTCTTTCACGAATAAAGGATGACACTTGGGCTATGTAAAATAATGTCTTTATTAGTGCAAATGTGCACACGATATATTGCAATATGATTTATAAAGTTTGTAATACGAATTTGGAAATTATATGTATTAAATTGTACAGCCAAAGTGTGTTGTTGTATTTGGTTTTGGCTTGTTGTTGTTTCACACTTGTATTTGATGTCCACTCCTATCTATGTTGAAATCGCAAGTGAATTGAAAAATGGCGCCTTGACTGCCCTTCACCAATGATATTTTCGTTTTTTACATTGTTATATCATTCGCCGGCTATTAAAGTGTTGCCACTCACGTTGGAACGAAACAGGGTGATCAACACCCCACCCCCCGTGAATCCTCCAGGGATTCACCATTGACCATCAGTCTGGCAAGGCGAGAGACTGGTCTTCGTAGCACTCCGGTACCGGTTTTCACCTCTACAGCTGGCTGGCGACACGCAAGCAAATGCTGCTGTAACGGGTGGTTGTGTGCGTAATCGGGTGATTGTCGCTTGCCCGGCCACCATACAAGCATAAAGCATCAAGCGCCATTTGTATTGAAAATTCGTAGCGTGCGGACGTAAGACGTAAACATGTCATCGGATGACGATTTTTTATTGCTTGTAACTGCAGTTGTTTTGGCGGAAAAAAAGAAAGAAAAAAAAATTGTGGATGAAAAGTTTGTATGCAAAACGTAAACAGTTTACGCATGAGAACCTCTTAAAAGAGTTAAAAGCATCATGCACTCGTAGGTTTTAATAAACCGCAACGTAAAACCTTTTTTTTCCGCGAGCTTGCTCATTTCACGTTCTCACAAAACTAACACACTAATGCTTGTCAATCACGTTGGCAACGATCAAATAGACCAGCTGTCAAGCGAAAAAATCTAAAATTTTTGATTTTCATCAACGAAAGCCGACAACAAGTACGTGTGAGCACGACTACCCGTCGTTCGCGCCGATTGCCATGGTAACCACCCGTTGCTATGGCTACAGCAGCATATGCTTGCGTGTCGCCAGGCAGCTTACGACTCGTACTTGGCCATCTTTGGCTGGGAACACCTTTGTTATTCGGGCTTTTTGCCATTGCTTACGGGGCAGCGTTGCGTCACATACTATGATCAAGTTACCAACTTCCAGAGGCGCTCGTTTTTCTAACCACCTAGTACGACAAAACAATTGCGGGAGATATTTAATTACCCAGCGCTTCCATATGCGATCCTTCAGATTCTGTGCTATTCGGCACTGTTTTCGGAGGCATATCTGTTTCGGAGGATGTGGTGTTTGGGTCGAATTCACACATCCAAGCAGGAAGTGGTTTGGAGTGAGCGGTTCATCGTCGTCATGCGCTACCGGTAAATCTGTCAGCGGTCGTGAATTGATTATGTTTGCCGCCTCTATTAATACCCTTTATAGCATGTTTATCCTTGGTGCCACCTCTTTTAACGTCTGAGTCAGTAATGATTTAACGACTCTTATTAGGCGCTCTCAACAACCAGCCAAACTAGGATTCATAGGACAGTTAAACACCCAATCAATGTTATACTTGTTTGCTTCCGCTTGTATGGCGTCTGTGTCGAGTAGCTGCTCTGACGATTTAAGCTCCTTGTGTGCACCGATAAAATTGGTCCCGTGTCACTCCTCATCCTCACTGGCGTACCACGGCGGTTTATAAAATTTCGTAGGCAGAGGATGAATGCGTCGCTGCCAAAATCTTCGACTAACTCTATGTGGGCAGCTCGCACGGTCAAACACGTAAATATTACGCCCCATCTTTTCCCTCTGCGTCTACCGATGGTTACGCTGAACGGACCGAGTAGGTCGACACCGGTGTAGGAGAACGGACGCACAAAGGGAGTCACACGGTCAGGGGGCAACTGACCCATTAACGGCGTTTGTGGTTTGGCTCTATCGAACGTGCATGTAGGACATCTCCTTTGTATATCTTTAAGCAGCGCCTTCAAACTAGGAATCCAGAACTTCTGTCTTATCGTGTTAATTGTTATATCAAAATTTTGATGATGATTTTCTTCGTGTACTTGTTGCACGATTAAGCTCGATACGGGGTGTTTTTGAGGCATCAATATCGGCCGTCTTGCCTGCATAGGTAAACATGTCGCTTCGTCTATACGGCCACCCAGTCGTTCTATGCCACTGTCATCTATATACGGCGACAGCTTATACAAACAGCTTTGTTTTGTTACTTTACCCGACTTTGAAAATTCAGCTATATCCCTCGAATAGCACTCTCTTTGGACTAGTTTGCAAATCATTACTTCAGCTGCATTAATTTCAGCTACACTTAGAGTGTTTGGCGAACTTATATTTTTACTAAACCGTTTAAGTAATAGTGCCGCTGCTCGCAACACCCAGGCCACCACTTGTCGCAACTTTACAATGAACTGAATCGTTCACAATGTATAAGCGAAATGCTTGGCTGAAGCAGTAATATTGTATCGTTTTTTATGTCTTCTGGCAGAATAACTTGCTGTATCGTCAGAATTGGCAAATATTGTTCGTGGCATTTTAAGAATTCCGGACCCTTCAACCATATGCTATGTTTTTATTTTGTTTTGTTGTTTTTCCGACAGGAAGTGAAAGCAAAGGAAGGACAGAAGAGAAACACGGAGCAAAAAACAGTCAAGAACCTACAACATAAACTCAGGATAAACAACATTGTCGCAACGAAGGCGGACAAAGGCAACACAACTGTGCTAATTGAAAAAGATGAGTATATAACACAAACCGAAAAACTCATCGAGGATATGGAATGTCGTAGAATAAGAGTGAACCCCACGGATGAATACCAGAAAGAAATCAAAGTGGCTATAAAAACGGCAACAAATATAATAGATACAAACTCGACATATAAATACATTAGTCCAAATGAACCCGTCAACTCCACCACTGATTGCGCTACCAAAAATCCACAAGGCAGGCAATCCAATGAGACCAATCATTAATTTTAAATCGGCACCATGCTATAAGCTATCTAAATATTTAAAAACAGTATTGAAGGACACAGTGGAACTTAGCAACGAACACACCATAACTAATACATCTGAACTAATAAACAAACTTAGGACCGTTGAAGTGACAAAGGACAGCAAATTGGTATCTTTCGACATAAAAGATCTATACACATCAATACCACTAGCAGAGACATTAAACATAGTAAACTCTATAATACTACGTAAAACAAAAGATAAAGTAAAAAGTACGCAAATCGCGAACACGGTAAGAACCACACTACGTCAAAACTATTTTCAATTCAACAATAAAATATACTCGTACAGACAAACAAACGGACTTGCGATGGGAAACCCAACATCGGCTATTCTTATGGAAGCGTTTATGCAAAACTTGGAAAAAGAGTATATACAGGAATTAAATTCCAAATTAGGAGTGTTATTTTACGCAAGGTACGTGGATGATATCATATGCGTTTTAACTACATACCAACAACGAAGAGCAAGTACTGGAATACCACAATGGAAACCGAAAAAGACGGAGGAATCAATTATCTGGACCTCACAATAAGTATTGATAAAGCTAGCAATAAATTCAGCTACGACATATATAGGAAACCAACGGCCACCGACACAATAATACATAATACCTCGAACCACCCACAACAACATAAAAATGCAGCGCTAAGGCACTTAGTACAAAGATTGGAAAGAACACCTCTTACACAAGAAGCATATAGAAGAGAGCTTGGAATAATATATAATATCGCTACAAACAACGGATATAAAAAAGCACTAGTAGATAAACTCAGGAGAGACCTTAGAGAACAAAAAAGAAACAATGGAGAAGAAAGTACACAAACCTGGACGACAATGACATATACTGGAAGGGCAACATATAAATTAGCAAATTTCCTTAGAAAATACAACATCAACACAGCGTTCAAAACATCGAACAATTTAGGACGGAAGCTAAGAACCAAAACTAACTCAGAAGATCCGTTTAGCAGCCATGGTGTATACAAGCTCACTTGTGAATGCCAGCACAGTTACATAGGACAAACCGGACGGCAAGTAAGAACGAGGTTCAGAGAACACATTAGAGATTACAACAAAAAGATACGGAATCCAACCATCATACCAGAGTCCAACTTTGCGAATCACATGGCGGAGAATAAATGCCCCCCCGGAAACATCAAAAAAACAGTCAAGGTCCTACATGAACAAGCAAAAGGCCGACGTCTGAACGTACTCGAAAACATGGAAATCTACAAACAAAAAACATTCGACGGTAGAATAATAAACGAACAGACAAACACTGTTTCCGACACAATATTCGAACCTTTAAAATTGGTTTACAAAAAACAAAGCAACCACTCAGGTACCACAAAACAGCAAAAGATCAAAAACAACAAACAAGCAAAAAAGGGCAAAAAACAAAAATCACCAACTTTTACCTGCCTCAGTCAACCACAAAAAAACCGATCGATGCAAATCCACCCCCGTTTCTGAATGTACACACACAACACATGCACACACGTACACAAACAGACACCCATGCTGACGTTACCTGCTACCTACTATAAATACAAGACAAACGACCACAACAGATCAGAACGAAAATCGACACTGATGATGGCACAACGCCGAAACCGGTTTGTCTCAAAACCAAATTTGACAAGGGATGACGAAAGTTGGTACCATCGCCATTGATCTTGTGAAGTGGAGGTAAGGATTTCCATAATCCGATGGCCAACAAATGCTTTATACCTCCTGTAGTTTACCCATTGTAGAACCGTTTGTGAATCGGTCCAGAAAACTGCTCGTGCGATCTCGACCTCAAGATACTCTTCTACTATTTTGTATAAGCGTGTACCCAAAACTGCGGCCTGCAGCTCTAGTCTAGGTACTGACATGAGTTTCGTTGAGGCAGTACGTGTCTTGCCCATTATGAAGCTAACGTCAACGGTGTCTCCGTGCTGTACCCGCATCGAAGAACATATGCACTTCAACATTACCCATACTTTGTTTACTTCTTATGTTCGGCGAATAACATCGTGAAATTTTGAATTGTTTTATGTTAGGAAACTCTTGCCACCAGGAGAACCACTTCTTGTTTAAGCCCGCTGGCAGAAGCTCGTCCCAACCGACCTCATATCTCCAGGTCTCCTGCAATAGAATTTTATTAAATATCAAAAAATTGCCCAACATACCATAGGGGTCAAACACGGCCATCACGGTTCGCAACGTCTTGGGCACACGATGGAACTGTGTGTGAAATTCGAAACTGTCGTCGTATGTGTTCCAATACAAGCCTACACCTTTTCTGTTATTGCATTGCGCTCCATGTTTACTGCGCCATGATCGGGTGAAGTATGCCGGTTTAGCCAGTTTTGTACGTCGTCATGGTTGTCGGTTGATCCTTACAATTTGTTGGCAGACCCTCGTGGCTTGGTCTGGATTATCGAAACTGACTACCAAATCGTCGAAGTAATGTTTGCTGATGATAGTTGAAACTGCCTCCGGGTACTCTGCTCGAAATTCATCTGCGTTTTCGTTTCCTTTCTCGGCTTTCCAAAGCAGACCTACTTCGTACTGGTGGATTGTCGTTTCCGGCTTGTACGATTTCTGTGGTGGCTCCTAGGTGGGAATGCTTGAGACCGATCAGCATAACCGTCCTTTCAAGGTGATAGCAATGGTGATTCGAATGACAGCGGCACATTTTTCATATGTTCGAAGCCTTTTTATTAAATGATTGTTCTGGTAAGTTAAGGCTTTTCACCGTATATACATCTTTTAGCAAAAATTTGTGATTGGTTGTACAATTTTCGAGTTCAACATTTACCTTACAAGCCTGCTCCGTCACTATTTTACTGTCGTACCATTGTAGAGTGAGTGGATGCGTATCACCCTTTGCGCCAATCATGTCTGCGACCTCAGCTTCCATTATGGACATCGACGAACCTTCGTCAAACATTACAAGTATTTCGCGCTTACCATGCGGACCATATACATTTACGGGAAGCATTTTGAACAATAAATCGTTGGTGGCTTGTTTCACTTGGCAGTTCAACAAGGGTTGTATGGTGCCATCTTCAGGCGTGACTCGCCGTACTGTTTTGCTTGTTGGCTCTCCATTATGAAGCATTTGGTGGTGGTATCTCCGGCAACCATTAACTTCGCATTTTTGCCTAGAGCGACATTTCGATGTGGATGGAGGGTGGGAAAAATTTTCAATAGTTGGATAAGGCTGTATAGTAGCGGCATGTTTCGCCCAATCGAATTGCCTAGCTTGTGGTAACTTTCAAACCATTTGTTGGAGTAAGGTTATGTTCGCTAAATGTTGTTTGCACTTTGCTGACTTCAAAAATGCAACAACATTTCTTACCTTAGAAGAAAACGGTACTATTTTGTCGATCTTGCCGTCAAAAATTGTCGGGAACTGCTGGAATTGGTTTATCTGATGCTTCACTAAAATGTCGGGTCGCCCAAATCTAAATTGAAACTCACTTGTAACGTTCGGCACATCATTTGGATAGATTAACATAGATGCAACTGCCTCCTTCGCCGGTCCGACTAAACATTTTTGCAGCCGCATTAAGTTTTGGTGATGACTGTAGCGGAACGGGTCTGTGGTGTCGTTAAAATTGGCATGAAATAATGGCCATTCCTCAATATTGCCGCTGAACTTTGGTCAATCGTATAATTTTATGCAAGAGTCGGTATTAGCCATAACTACAACTTGGCTGTCTTCTTGTGCTGGCTGCACATTTTCCTGGCTGGCGGTTTGTGACTGCATACCTTCTCGTAACCTGACGATGCCCCTCTGGCTCTCCGTAGTGTTTTGTCTGAGCTCTTCTACCGATGTTCGTAAAGCGTTCAATGTGGCAATAATTGAGCTAACATTATCGTTGCTGGTTGCACATTCTTGCTCGTTGACCATGATTTGACCGCTAACTGTCCTTTGTCCTCGATTTCTTAGCGAATACCCGTGTTCGTGTGACATGCTTGTTGTTGTTTCACACTTGTATTTGATGTCCACTCCTATCTATGTTGTTATCGCAAGTGAATTGAAAAATGCCGCCTTGACTGCCCTTCACTAATGATCAATAATTATGAAATATTTGCTTAGCGCTAAGCCCAATGCTACACGTGCAATACTTATTGACAATATTTTTGGATCACGATATTTATTGAACGTGTAGCGTCAAATATTGATGGATCGCGAAAAATATCGCAAGATGTTTAGGAATCCAGAAATCC
The DNA here is from genome assembly GCA_949987695.1 of Merzomyia westermanni. NCBI lineage: Eukaryota > Metazoa > Arthropoda > Insecta > Diptera > Tephritidae > Merzomyia > Merzomyia westermanni. The sequence goes on along the minus strand of OX465288.1, from coordinate 19,347,410 downwards.
GCGATGCAGATAAAAATTTTTTGCGATCCGTCAATACTGCCTGTATTTTGGTAGAACGGACACAAATCCAGAAATCCGCGATCCAGATGAAAATACTGTCAATAAATATTTAATAAATTTTCTACTATACGTCAATGCGGTTTGGTATTGTGGTAGAACTCACACAAATTTGTTTATTCTGTATTAATTTATTAAGTATTAAATTAATTGTAGCATAAATTTTCTCCATTGTGCTCCATTCTTTACGAACCGCTTAGCATGAAAATTACGAAAGTACTGACGAAAAGTATTGACGATAAGTATTGAACGTGTAGCGTCAGTTTGCGATCCATCAATCCATCAGTATTTATCGTGATCCAAATATCGTGATATTTACTGACTGTGTAGCGGGCGCTGGTGCCCGATGGTTTTGGGGGGGCTGTTCTCGAAAGTGACAGTGCTTTGCCGGATATGAACCAAGTACAGTCCGGTACTCCCTTGCTGTACATGCCCGACTGTCGCGCGAGCGATTTGGTATGACCAGCGGAAACCTTTTAGGTCATGTCAGAAAATGGGTAATGAGAGGCATTATATCCGTAGATCAACCATCTAGTTGCACGTCATGACCTTTATGCATTTTAGTCGCCTTTTACGACCGGTATGCCCACCTCGGCCATATTCTAAATACCTAACCCGCAGGGGCAGGTGTAAGATATCATATTCTTAGATCATGCGGGGTGGGGGAGGAGGGGCCCAAATTGTTTTCCATTTTGAGTGTAATATGGAAATTACAAAATGGCAGTTTAATTTTGCCTCTGGTGGGGACGCAAACCAAATTTATTAAGTCCTAGAAAAAAAAAACAAAAATAAGCACCTTTTCTTTTAAAGGACTGTAACAAAACAAGTTCCCATTTATTTTAAATTTCAGGTAGCAAAAAAAAAAAATTCTATGGATAGGGATAAAGCATTTTACATTGCAGAGTACCTTTCTATAGTTACGTGAATCAGAATAAAAAATCGCCCATGTAATTTGTATGGAAAATTTCAAAAATGCATTGTGTAATATCTCAATAGCTTAAATATTTATAGTCAAATTTTTGCTTTATTTTGTTTTGTTGTTTTTCTGACAGGGTGAATGATTGATGTATATTGGAACGATTTTTCGTCATCCCTTGTCAAATTTGGTTTTGAGACAAACCGGTTTCGGCGTTGTGCCATCATCAGTGTCGATTTTCGTTCTCACGAAAAATCGTTCCAATATACATCAATCAAATTTTTGCATTGCATATGGGAAACGTCTAAAAAAATGTATTTTGTATGGGAAATGTTCACACTCCCTAAATTTCAATATTCAGGGCCCAAACCCTCAGGGTATTTTTATAGGTAGGTACTTCCCATAAGATTTCGAAGTAGAACTCAGAAAAATTATAGTCGAAAACATGATCCAACTACAACAGGTCGTAGCAGCTCGACAAACATACAAAGACACAAAAATTTTCAATGTATTTTGTTTTTGTAATTTGTGAGTTTAACGTCATAATCGTACTGAGAAATGAGTGTAATGTCAAAATTCGGGCCAAAAGTAAAAAACCCTTAAGATTCCGAAATAGAGATTAGTTTTGTAAAATTTGATTATTATTATTATAATCGATTATTAGAAATTTTTATAAATTAAGACGATCTGTATTATTGGATCGTGGTCGAAAATAGAGCCCAAATATACCCATACATTCCCCCGATTCTGTATTTATCAATATTGACAATTTGTCAACAACACACAATTGGGGAGATTATATGAGTATAAGATTGGACACTTTTACCATATGACATTAAATATATTTTAACTTGGTTTTACTTACATTAAATCTTCATTTTTTCCTTTTACGCTTGTACTTTTCAAATTTCAAAACGGCAGTTACAGTAAGCAATTAACCTAAACAGATTCAAGAGGGCAACGACGACGGGACATCGTGCAAATTGTTTAAGCACATATTCTAAATGATGAGGTTGATTCTGATGAAGGTATTTACCTATTTTGTATCGTGTTTGTGGCCTGTTCGGGCTGATTTCATGCGCACAGGTTACTTGCAAGCAGGTACCTGCACGACATTGGAAACCGCTTATCAACCTGTAAACTGACACCTAGTAAATGTTATATTACTTTGTCTAGTGACAAATGACTTTAGATTGCTTTACTTTTGTATCGAGGTATCTACTTACTTTTTTTTCAATTAACAGAAACAGTGGAGTTATTTAATGAGAGTATGATGAACATGGAAGAAATTGAAGAAGTTGCGATGCACGACGCACAAAACAATCAGCCGCCGCCTCCGCCTAGAGGACAAAAGAAGCAGAGGCAAGAACAAACTTGGGGGAGAAATGAAAGAAAGCGAAAAAAGCAACAGGTCAAGAGTATATTAACACAATAGGAAATGTCATTCAAGCGAAAGTATTTGCAGCCATCGACTCCGCTTTTACAGTAACCGTCTCAGCTCCAAAATGACCTCGGAAAAGGTTGCAAAATCAGACACCAAACCTTAAGCAACATAACCGCCAGTTCACCCTCAACAACCCTCTGGAGCAAATTTGGGTCGTCGCGGACAGAGTTTAACATCTCATTAGCAATGTTCATGCGATGCTGTTTTTGGTCACAATTGAGCAATTTTGGTACGAATTTCGCGTGAAAATCGAAGACGATCCAAAACACGTGCAAGCAAAGCAGCTGTCAACAATTAACTGAACATTCAAAATGGCCGAGACATGAGTACCAACCATGATTTAATGATTTATATGGTTGACGCGAACGGCCAACAACATGAAATTACCGTTTGACGTCGGTGAATTCTTATGTCAAAATGCACATGTGAGAGGGAACGCGCAAACACGATTCGCCTATTTTCTAAGCTTTTGACATAAGGTGTGGATGAGGAAGAAGAAGACGCTATGTCATTTGAAGCGACCATATAAATTATTTGATCATGGTACCAACATAACGCCACAAAAAATTCGAAATTCGAATATACGTAACCAGAGAAAATTCAACATTCGCGATACTTTTTAAACACACCTCGTAATTTCCAATTTGTAGTTCAATCTTCCCTAAAAATTTAAATTTCTAAAGTAACAAATTTTTGTTAAAAAAAAAAATATATAAAAAATAGATAATAAGTTTTTTTTAATGCAGAATGTTAAGTTAACTATTAGGTTAGGTTGCGAGGGCTAAGCTGAAACCTTAAGGTAACAGCTAGACTCCTTCCATGCCTAGAGGAGAGCCAAACCACTTCGTAGAATTAATAAATTTCGCTAAAGCCTTAACTTCACACCTTAAGACCTCAGAAAGGTCATAAAGAAACGGTTCGCCTAGAGTGGCCAACCGCCGTCTGCTAAGTGCTGGACACTGACAAAGGAGGTGCTGGACGCTCCCCTCCTCTTCGGTACATCTACAGCTGCGACAGTAGGGGCTTAGAATATGCCCGGGGTAGGCATACCGGTCGTAAGAGGCGACTAATATGCACAAAGGTAATGACGTGCAACTCGATGGTTGATCTACGGATATGATGCCTCTCATTACCCATCTTACCCTTCCTTACGGAAGGAGGGGTGACATGACCTAGAAGGTTTCATTGGTCATAAATCGCTACCACGACAGTCGGGCAGTACCGCAAGGGATTACCGGAGCGTACCGGGTTCAAATCCGGCCAAGGACTGTTAATTCGACAACACTCCCCAAAACCTTGGGGGAGTGTTTTTGTCGTTACCACAAGAACAGTAATCAAAGGTTGTTACCCCCATTCTGGCTCCGTGAGCGCCTATCAAACAGTGTCCTGTCAGAGCCCTTATCAAGAATGCTAAAACCGATTTGTGCAGTCAGAAGCGCCCTTGTACGCCCTTTATCATATGAAGGCCAGGTTAGCCTGGATCTTGCCTTGTCTTCAATATTCGCTGCAGAAGCAAATGCCATCTTACAAGCTCTAACATTACCCATAAACAGGAAACAAAAATTGGTAATAGGTTTCGATAGCCTCGTCAATCATACAAGCAATAAAAACCCCAACGTGCAACAAATTACACTCAATAGTGTTGTGCTGCTTCTAATTTTTTCTACAAATCGGTGGGACCTACAGGTTTTATGCCGGCTCCGAACGGCAGATTAATTTTTGCTGAGAAGGTATTTCATGGCCGAAATACACTTGTAGTTTTACCGACCACTGTCGAAGGTCGCCCAAACATTTTGAGTTTACTTGTCCCTTCCTTTGAACCTGGGACATACGATATGGGGAGCCAGCACTGCCACCACACTACGTCGACCGCCACCCGCTATGTTTAACAATAAATCGAAACCCTGCCAACTCCTGTTGTAATTCTTAATCGAATAACGTTTGAAGTGAAAAAATTTTAAACATTTTTTATTTTTTGATTAATCACACATGCCTAAAATTAATATGAAACACACAATTTTATGGTCGTTGACGCGCAAACTATATATAAAAATAAAGCCATTAATATTCACTATGGTGATTAAATGAAATTTTGTAAATAGAAAAAAAAGGCATTGAAAAGTCGAATTTTCTCATTAATAATTTCACAGTTAAAAATTGTCATCTGCCAGACTTTAATATATAATTCTATTTTTAAATGCTAATTTATGGAGTTTCAGCATTTTTGATTATATTTATTATTGCATTTTAATAGAAAACAAACAAAATAGTAGTAGTATAAAAGTAAAATAGATTTTAATTTAATATGCACGATGCGTTTCTACAATCAGTGTATGCCAATTACTTAACGTCAATATATGCTTCAAAGCAAATATAATTGAAGATGTACATTAATGTAGGTGTTATTTACTCCGCTTTTGCATGGATGGAAATATATTATGAATTTTCATGAAAATTTTAGAAATAAACTACTTGATGAGCTCTTTACGGCCCATACGTCTATATGAAAATTAAAAATTTCTCAAAAATTACACATTGCGACTCATGTAACACCGTCACCCATGTACGTGTTCAATTGTTAGAAACTTACTTCTATATTCAGCATTTCACACGCTTAACTAAAAATATAATTCTTGTATGAGAAAAATATATGTATTTAAAATAATAATGAACAAAAAAAGGAGAAGTGTGATGACTGAAGTTCCCCGCTTCAGATATATATTATGTATGTATACATTTTGCTTTTTGTGATGAAACGAGATTAACTAGAATTACATTTCCTGAACTTTGTATACATATTGGTATTTTTACTTTGATTTTTTTTCTTATGCTTTAAATAGCTCAATGCCAGCAATCCCACAAAGAGCATGAAAGCGATGTGACAATACACAAAGACGAGGAGTCCTAGAACATTGGATCTTAACAAGTCTTGTCGCTAAAGTTCAGATTTCTCAGTTTAGTTTCAAATTGCTCTGGATTAAATACCTCTCTCTTGTCTTTGATTAAAAAAGTTTTGAGGTTGTCTCGGTTGATCCGACCATAATTTTTTGATTTCGTTTATTAAAGGCCTCGGTTCAATTTGCATATTCCACGTGAAAGTAAATTTTATCATTAACCGGAAAATACTTTGCTTTCTTGTCGTGTATTTTAATAATTTTAGTGCTGTTTGTTTAACGTTGTGTTGAAAATCAAATAAAATATATCTAGAAAAGTTAAAATATTTCAAGCAGTGTAGAAAAAAAGGTTTTGTGACACGTTTGAAAATTTCAAAAGGGGAAATTTTAATTTACACTCCAACGGAAATGAAAAAAAAACGGTGTTTATCCAGTTATTTGTTGTTGAGCTTTGTTAACTTTCCGATATTGTGCAACGCATTTCACTACAGGTGTCGCACTTTCAGCGAAATTTTAACACTTTTTCATAAAATCTTATGAAATGCAATTGCTATACCTTTTTACTTGTTTTTTATTTTTCAGTTTTTCCAAGCCGAAACCAAAGTTTCAAAGCCTAAAAAGTATATTTTTATGATCAGGATAACTCCGTCCATCGTTCCACACTAAAACATAATGAAGTATTTGTGCGAGTTCAAACTAAATCGCCCACATTTTCACTGTAATTTCTGTTCAGTGGATGATTACCCTAGTCCAGCTGATGGTTCCAAAACGTCTTAATTGAATATAAAAATACTAATTAAAACCAGTAACCACATAACCTAACCTCAACTTAGATCGCAAAAATCGTGTGATCCAATGTTCTAAAGCTCTGTGTCTTTCGAAATTGCCCTACCGAATAAATTTTTTGGTCTGTTTAGATGCACACTACGATTTACGCTATCTGATTGTACACACAGACATTGTTTTTTATTAAGCCATCGCTCTTGGGCCGTCAATCGGCATTGCATGCAAAACCTCGTCTAATAATTGTAGCGCGCGATGTAAATGCACCTCTATCCAACAAGGCGTCTCCTTGATTGATTGTCTTGGATAATCAGGTCCCCATCCTTTGACAAAACTTAAACGTAAAATACACAGGCGACGCAAATCATCAACTCCAATACCAGCAGCTGCTGTAATATCTGTAAGAAAGTAATTAAATTTTTGAATCGCATCTTTTGTAAATAAACGTGTTTACATATGTTAATTTGTAAACATTCGCTGTGTTAGACTCACTTCTTGGTGCACCACCCATTTGCGAACTTGGTAGCCCCGCAACAGCCGCAGCTTGTGCCGCAGCTGCTGCTTGTGCATTCGTCGCTAACGAATGCATTTGCTGATGGCACTGGCGCAAATCAAAAACCTTTAAAGAAAGAAAAAATTTTGATTTCGTTTTAAGGAACTTTTTTTGTTTTCTTTTGATAAAATATACAAATATAAGTTATGCTCTTTCCAGATTAAAAGGGTATTTTGGAACGTTTCAATTTTCAAACTTGTAAGTCTGTGTCAACACCAATTTTAAGCAACTCGATTTCAGAATCAGAATCAAAGAGAAAAATTACACATATCCGTATAGACAAGCAGTTGGAGCTGTGATGTATTTGATAGTCGGAACGAGACCGGACTTAGCCTACAGCGTTGGATTTAGAGAACCCAACTGATGAAGATATTGTTAGAGTTAAGCGTTTGTTTCGCTATATTGCTGGAACCATGGATATGGGAATAGTTTATCGTAGTAGCATTGACAATGGCAATATAAAATGTTATAGTGACGCAGATTTCGGAGGTTGCTTTACAACTGGTCGTTCTACTTCAGGAGTTGTAATTACTCATGCAGGAGGTGCAATCTCTTGGTTGAGTCAACGCCAGGCCATGGTAGCAACGTCTACAACTGAAGCTGAAATTGTTGCTGCCACTGAAGCTACAAAGGAGATCATATGGATTAAACGACTGTTTTTACAAATAACTATTTTAAAAGAAATACCAATATTGCAAGTTGATAACTCAGCAGCGGTCAAGCTTGCTCAAACTCCAGAATTTCATCGTAGAACAAAACACATTGCTATAAAACACTTCTTTGTTCGTGAAAAGATAAACGATAATGTATGAGGAATACAACTTATTTCAACTCAACATCAAGTGGCAGACATTATGACAAAACCTTTGTCAGCACCAAGAATGAAAATACTCTGTGGCAAAATGGGCTTAAATCAACTATAAAAACAAGGGAAAGTGTTGAAGATATGTTATAATATAGTTAAATGTACTTTGCCATTTTATTCTTGGGTTGTATAGATCAAGTAGCCTTTGTAAAAATCTATTGAACTTTTTCTTTTTCTGTCGTAGTATTTTTTTTTTTCATTCTAAACATTCATATACATTTAATACATCGCATTTTTATTTAATGGAAAAGCACTCCCCTTAGGTTCAGGAGTGTTACCGCTGTGACAATTCTTTGCCGGATATGTATTCTGGTACTTTATAATAGCTTTTTAGATCCCGATTTTAAAGTATTCAAGGGACTGTTAACGTAGTTGTAACGATATTTCGCCCAGCTGACAAGTGAGGGGCACACCACATGCCGGCAAACATTCGGCATTTATAAGTAAGAGTTTAGTCCTTTGCAGTATCCGGATCAAAGTTGGACAAGAGTGAGACTTGTATCCCTCAGGGACTTTTAATGGCAATGTTGTTGTTGTTGTAGTAACGACAAAAACACTCCCCGAAGGTTTTGGGGAGTGTTGTCGAATTAACAGTCCTTGGCAGGATTTGAACCCGGTACGCTCCGGTACTCCCTTGAGGTACTGCCCGACTGTCGTGGTAGCGATTTATGACCAGTGAAACCTTCTAGGTCATGTCACCCCTCCTTCCGTAAGGAAGGATAAGATGGGTAATGAGAGGTGAGAGGCATCATATCCGTTGATCAACCATCGAGTTGCACGTTTTTACCTTTGTGCATATTAGTTGCCTCTTACGACCGGTATGCCGCCCTAGGGCATATTTAAGCTCCCTACCGGCAGGGGTTAAAAGCTTTAGATCAAAGTGTAAATTAGTGTTCACAGAAAACAGTTTTGTGTTCATTGCTTGCTTGAAAAGTCTAGGTCAGAGGTTAAACTTTAATTTTGAATTATGAGCGCACCTTAATGCAGGCAACTGGATATATTTTATGTACAGCATCGCCGGGTGTACGACCAGCCTCTCGATCAAGATAGTAACTTTGTACAAATACCGAATTGTCACTGAGACAGCGTAGCCAAACATCACCTTCACCTCGTAGATCCAATTGTACACCTTTGCCAATATGTAATCTGCAATAAGCATAATTAATATTTTTTTAGTATTTATAAAATACAATCACACTTTTCCCTAAAACATTTTACCTGGCGCGTTCCGACTGTTCTGTACGATGAACGTTACTAAGCGCTCCCAAACAAAATCGATTGCCACCGGATGGGTCTACGTAACCATCTATGATGACATTTGGCTTAGCCGATGGTACCTTAAATGTTTCGCCAACCTGTGTGTCTAATTCAAAGTAAGCTATTGAACACCAGTATTCTGGTGCTGGTTGACGAGATAGCATACGCGGTTGTTGTTGTTGCTGTTGATTACCAGTCATATCGCCACTCAGTGGTGAATTCCCTGGAAATAATTACATAAGTAAATCTTGCAAAAAAAAAAAAAAAAAAACTTACAGTATCCTGTCGCATGTGTGCGTGGATCTGGTGGCTGCATTGACTGTGTATAAGTGAGCGTACTGGATCCAGTCCATGTACCACCGGCACCCACTGTACTTCCAGATACCACTTGCCCAGCAGTATTTCCTTGAGAACTGGACTGTGTACCACCGCCAGCAGCGTTACCCCCTACTTGTTGACTATAATTTGATTGTGTACCAACGCTTGATACATAACCATTTTGTTGTAAATGTGGCGAATGTGGTTGTTGCACAGCACCACCTGGACCGACATTATTTAATGCAGCATTAAATTTGGCCTCGGCCACATTGGGCATCTGTGATGTTGTTGGTGGTCCATAATAGGTGCCTTGATTTGAAGCTGTTCCTGGACCACCACTCACGTTCACGCCAACATTGTTGCTACCACCACCACTGCCGGCTACTCCAGAATTTTGGGCTTGCTGCAATGAATCTGGAGGGGTATTCGTTGGATGATGACCAGCACCAGCTAAAATGTTTCCATTCGGACCGTTGCCTTGTGGATTTTGTAATTGTGGCGGGGGAGGTGGACCCATAACTGGACCACCAGGATTGATGGGTCCTGACATCGGCATACCATGGGGAACAGCTGCAAATGAACGGATTTAGAAACAAGTGAGTAAAGCAGACTAATCTCCAAATAAACAAAAAACTTTGCTCTTTTCTATAAACTGAAAAATGTACATTTAAGGTTTTCTTATATTTCTGGTGTTTACTAGGCTAGTAAATTTCAAGGAAATCTTCAAAATCATCAAATATTTAGTTTTACTAGTTTCCAAACTCAAATCCGCAAATTCACCCTGTCGGAAAAACAACAAAACTAAATAAAACAAATCCGCAAATTTCTGTATGTATATATAATAAGCTGGTCTGATCTATTTATGTGGGGTGCGAATAAAACAAATGTTTTTACACGAATCGATCCGCACTCCCCTCGAATGGGTTCCGTCGGATATCGGAATAGGCATTAATATCATCATTGCCTTTGTGTTTATAAAGATGTTATTGGGGTTTCCATACATTTTGTTTAAATGTAAGGTATTTTATATCGTATTTAAAAAAGTATTATCAAGTAGGGTGACCACCTAGAGATGCCATTTAATCCTATTATATTTATTCTTTTGAATTATCACTTTATCCCAAAAACTGGAAAATACGAATTCGAAAAATGCGGAGCCCGGTTATAACTGTGGCTACTGGGTACTCAAAAATTTTACAATAAACATAGATTAGGTAAATTAAGAAATTATAATAAATAATATAAATGATGAGCTTACAAAGCGTATGTTGTGAAGCTGGGGCCACACGTTGCTGTTGTTGTTGTGTTTGTTGCGTTAGCTGTTGCGTTGGCTGTGGTTGCGTTTGAGGTACTGACTGCGGGTGACCCAACCGTGGTGGTGGAGGTGCCATCCAAGCACCCCGTGGCATACCATCGCCTGGTTCAATTTTTGGTATTGTACGACCAGCAACAAACATAGCACCCATTGACTCAGGAACTAGAGACAAAATTAAAGTTAACAAAAGGAAAAAACAAAAAAAATATAAAATTATAGCATAACAAACTAAAAATAAAGGTAAAATGCACAATACTTATAATGGAACCAATTGAAGATTAAAAATAACAAAAACAAAATACTTTTTATATGAAAAAATATGTACATACATATTTGCAAAACAAAGGAATGAGATAATGATAAAAGAAATTAACCCTGTTTTTGTTGTTGTATGTATGGGGCTCAACGTCACATGCCGGACAAATATTCAGCATGTTTTGAATTCTATTGCTGAGTGGAAGATCACTCTATTTCAAAATATATTTAAAAACCGCCCTAGCAAAATATGGTTGAAGAACGCGCGGTGATTTGCAACAGTTTAGCAAGAATTGCCTACATTTTCATCATTTCATCATTCTCCCTAACACCGAACATTATTCGGCCGCTGTGTATATGGTGTTCCTCCAATGCATAGACCTGGTGACCATATTGACGACGTGAAGCTCAAAACCGGTTGACCTATCAAGTTGTAAGTTGCCAACTGCGTATGTGTACTTTGCTGATAATCGGTTGAATGAGCAGCGAAAGTGAGCATATTATCAAACGTCACCCCCTAAGTTTTTGGGATGATAGACAGACGGTAGCTTGATGCCATCGACGGAGATGTCGTATTTCTTGATCACTTGCGCAATCCAAGTCGCGAATATAGTGGCCTCGGATTTGAATATTTTTTGTCTTCATTGCATATGTACAATCAACACTTTGTCGTCTACATTTTTTTGATTACCCTATATTAGATACTTTAAACTTAAAATATTTTTAAATTGCTTCCCACTGTCCGAATTTTCTTAACAAAAAGACAGTTAGTTATGTACTTGAAAAATCGCTTAGAATTTGAATATTTGCATTCCTCATAGTGTGTACATTCAATATAAGCAGCTGTACGTCTTTATAACTATACCTGGTCCCTGTGGGTATCCATAGCCAGGACCAACCAATTGTGATGGATGATGTTGTATGGTGCCTATGTCATTGCCATCAATATCCATGCCTCCTACTAATGGACCAGCCGAGTATTCATCCTTAACTAAACGACTGGGCCCAGATTGTAAGCTCAGCCCAGATAAATCAATACCTGGTGACACAACTCGCTCATAATGATACGGATTAACGCACACTGAATCGCATTTGAGATCAAAAGCGTAAGCACAGTATTTAACATGCTTCAGTTCGTTTTTATGCAAATCTGGCCAACGCCAAATGCGCGCGTAAATGACATGTGGAAAACCTTTGCGCCCGGCGACCTGTTGAAAGTTTTTTTAATATTAGTATACTTAGTACAAGCAAATGTTTTGTTAAATAAATTATGTATTAAAGTTAAATTAAATATTTTAAAAGGGTTCATTACTAAATGCCATTTATTGAATAATGTACGTTCAGGATGTGAATGTAGATTAGAATCTTGGTATATGATGAAAATCAGCATAATAAAGTAGGTGAATTGTATATTCTTTTTCGGCATTTCAGTAGACAAACTCTTACTTTTTGTATGTACATATGTATATCTCTGTACATAAAATTGGCAATCCCACAATCTACATTGACTAATGCAAGTAAATTGAAATATTTGCAATATATAATACAACTTCGCTTTAAACGTCGTCGCCACGAGTCAGAGAAATATCCCTGAATCTCAACCAAATTAGAAAAATATACTACTTTTGGTTGAGGTAAATTTATGGACCTTAGGGATATTTTCTTGCTGTCTCCAATTAAGGTTTCTCCTTAAACTTATAAACGTACAAAGCTAAATAATTCACTTAATATTGGAACTGAATCATAATTATTAAAATGAAAATTCGACTCAAATTATAATAATGTAAAACGGTGAATAACGGATCTAACCAAACAAGCGAAACATTAAATACATGACGCTACTCATCATTCTGGTATTTCGGTATTATCATTGTGTACGTAAAGCTTTTCATGTCATTCGCGTCATTTGAATATAGAAATAAGCTACAATCAGATCTAGATACTTGGTGCAATTTAAATTATATGCCACTTAACCTTTAAAAATGTAAAAACATGCGTTTTTCGCGTGGAACTTCTGTTGTTGTTGTTGTTGTGGTAACGAAAAAAACACTCCCCGAAGGTTTTAGGGAGTGTTGTCGAATTAACAGTCCTTGGCCGGATTTGAACCCGGTACGCTCCGGTACTCCGTTGCGGTACTGCCCGACTGTCGTGGTAGCGAATTATAACCAGTGAAACCTTCTAGGTCATGTAACTCCTCCTAGGTCATGTAACCCCTCCTCTCAGCCGGCTTACTATACAATTTAAAGTGTATGATTTTGTGGACCTGAGAATTACTATGGACTACAAGCTCAGTTTCAACCGCCATATTAACGCAACAGTCAATAAGGCTAGAGGTATTCATCGTTAAACGATGGTCTAAAGAATTTAGCGATCTTTATGTAACTAAAGCTCTTTTCACTACATTAACCAGACCGATACTTCAATACGGTTCTATAATTTGGAACCCGCGTTAAGAGGTTGCCTTAGATCGCCTAGAATCAGTTCAAAAACAATTTTTACTATTTGCCTTAAGAGATTTTCATTGGGGTCCCTTGTACAATCTGCTACCCTATACGAATCGTTTAAAACTCATTAATTTGCACACACTTTCTAGTCGGAGGGAAATGCTTAGAATTATTTTTATGATTAAATTGCTAAATGGTTCACTATCCAGCCCATTTCTTCTAAGTGAAGTGAACTTCAATGTACCGTCTCGTCCTTCAAAGCATTTTAAACCTCTAGTCTTAAAACAGTGCCGTACCAATTTTCAGTTAAATGAGCCTTTTCGCTGTGTGTGTCAAGATTATAACTCTCTTTCTGTTAGATTTGATATTTCAGACTCGCTTTTCAGCATAAAAAAATCAATTATTTCTATCCTAAATACATAGCTACTAATTGTTCCTTATTCTTTGACTTTTATATTAACTTCTTACAAGAATTTTATTTTGTTAACTAATTATTTCTTAATGTGTACTATCTTATATTTACTTTACTTAGCTGACGAAGTTTTCTCTGCAGCGGAGCAGTTTTAGATCTCGACGATGAACAAATTAAAGCCTTTCAACGACTCGGCACGAACAAACAATCCGCGCGTTATGCGGATGCGCCCCTCGCCCCGTTCGGTCTGGATTTGGTGGGTAATTCGTTTGGGAATTATTATTAGTGTGCTTAATATATTTGAATTAAAGAATTGGAACAGAACTTAATAGCGGAATTCACAACATTGGAATATAACCTGGCATATGAGGATCTAATACCAGCCACAGAAATCATACTCAAAAAAAAAATTTATATATAATGCAAGCATATTTCCATACATTTTCAATACTTTTTTACGTGCTAAATTTAAGACTAAACATTCGCACCTGTAATCGGCCGTCTAGTGTGCGCTGTATAGTGACACATTTGCTGGGATGTGCACCATTAGTTGTAATAGCCGTTATCAGCGAATCCAATTCGTCACGCTTTTCCTTTAATTTCTTAACGAGGGATTCAATAGCGCGTTTAGCAAATCCTTCACTTTCGCCGCCTTGACGATGACACATAAGTGAATGCACAATGCTTAAGCAAGCATCTGCGGAAGTGGGAGCATTTGATGGAGGTGGGGGCATTTGTACCATGTCGCGCACAATTAATGCTATAATAATATAAATTAGTATGCTGGTTAACATTATATATATAAGTGATTTGTACTTACTGTCTTGTGTCGGCACTGCGCCATATAGATGAGCTGCTGCACCACCACCACCACCTCCACCCGCTAAACCCACCATGCCTGCGTAATCCTGGGGCACACCCAGGCTGCCCCGGGCATCCACTTTGCCGGCGTTCGGGCTATCGCCGTCACAGAAAGCAAAACCAGATGACGACCACAAATTGACGGCCTGTGCAAGGCGGGCACGTAGCCGCCAACAAGTCCAGTCGGAAAAATATGAATTATAAATTAAATATTAGATTACCTTTTAAGATGGATAAGATATGCAATGATAATGCAATTGCTATATGAAAAGGAAAAATTAGCAAGTTATATTTGCAAATTAGGTAATTCTATACGACCGTACGTAATTGCTAATATACTTCCAATAATATCGGAAAAGGTATCAAACGACGCGTTTTGACCTCTGTATCAATCATCTGAAAGCGGAAAAGAAATATTTTATGTCTGTTCAGAGAAATTTGCAATTAAAGTTGCAAATTTTTTGTCATTTTCATGTGGTTGTTGTAGTCACAGATATGGGGTGTGCCGAAAATTGCAGAAGTGTGTTCTGCTCCGAAATACTGTGGACCGCGTAGCCGGTGTTGGACCGGATAAGGGTTATTTTTTTGAAGCGCGGCCGAAGACCGCCTATACAGAAAGGTTTTCTGCACATAAATACCTTGGATCACGCCTCCTATTTGGGATCTGGGTAATTTTTTGGTTTTTTGCCAATTACTTTTTCTGAAAAAAAAATATCTCTTTTCCGCTTTCGGATTATTGATACAGAAGTCAAAACGCGTCCTTTGATACCTTTCCCGATATTTTTGGACGAATACCCTGTAAAAAACGTTGGACCATCAGAGTACTCCAACACTTATCCTCATTCATATAAAAAAGGTGGTCCAATTTACATAGCGATGTCCGGTGATTGGATCACCTAATCCTATTCGGAGTACCATTTACTTTGCTTCTGAATAGTCTATAGAGCACCTACGTTGGAGTACTTTGAAAATGCTGCCAAAAGATTACTCTATAGAGTATTCTAGACGAAAGCGAGGAGGGAGTATGTGTTCTTTTGAGGACCACCTACTCCCGCTCTCGCTTTGTTGTTGAATACTCTATAGAGTAATCCCATGGGAGTATTTTGAGAGTACTCTCACGTAGGTGGTCTATAGAGTATTCAAAAGCAAAGAAACGGAGTACTCCGAGATGGATTAGGTGATCCAATCACCGGACATTGCCATGTAAATTGGACCACCTTTTTTATACGAATGAGGATATGTGTTGGAGTACTCTGATACTCCTTTAGGAGTATTCTATTGAGTATGAAACGGAGTATTTCCGTTTTTTGCAGGGTATTAGCAGTTACGTACGGTCGTATAGAATTACCGAAAATTATTCTCTGCAACTTTCCAATTCAAATTTCCAACCAACACTCAAGCGTGTGAAGATGTTACAAAGTGGTGAGAACAAAGAGTCTATTGGGTGGAGCCCTCTGTTTGCTGATGTTTACAAATCGTTGCAAAAGTTTTCCTGAAGCGTGTTAATATATATCCTTGCTTAAACCTTTTTGCTTGTACTTTGCCTTTTCCTTAGCATTCAACTGAAGTTCCTGTCTTTTTATTTTTTCTTTTATAAAATCATACACACACACGGCACATATGTATATACATATAAATATATGTATATGCAAGATTGTAGGCTGAAGTTCTATTTTTATGCTCAATAGATGGTAACGCAGCTTGTGGCCATACGTAAAAAAACGCCTGCCTTGCGGCTTGATATTAGTTTTTGCAAATTTTATGTATTCAATTTCTTATTACTGTTTCTTTACATTTCCGTAATTCCAAACAAATTTCTTTGTCCATTGTAGCGATTATGTCGCAGGTCATCTTTCATCGCACTCCACACACTTCCCAACCAACAACACTGCACACCCGCCGTTCATTTACTCACATACAATTCATCAGCTAAAATTTTCACTCAATATTGATAGTTTTATGCATTTTACAGATATTTACTTTATCATTTGCAAAGCGTGATTAATGCGCAATTTTATAAAACCGAATTCTGAACGGTTTTTGTATTTTAAACTGTGGTAATATCTATTTCACCATTTACTCTCAGTCGCCGCAAACAAATTTTCCGTGCATTTCTCTACGAAGAAAATAAATATGGCGCCAGTGCAGTTTTTCGTGACTGTCTATTTTTAGGAGGCGTACGAAAAGTATTTTCCATTGATGTAT
Source organism: Merzomyia westermanni (assembly GCA_949987695.1). NCBI lineage: Eukaryota > Metazoa > Arthropoda > Insecta > Diptera > Tephritidae > Merzomyia > Merzomyia westermanni. The sequence goes on along the minus strand of OX465288.1, from coordinate 19,330,831 downwards.
TAACCATACTGTGGCGATTATTCTCAAGCATGTACCATCCCTATCTCAATAACACTCCCACCACTAGTTAAGCACAACAGAGATAACGTTGGCTACGCTTATGCATGCAAGCATGTACCAAGCAAGAGGAAGAGAGATCACGCGAATGTTTGCGAATACGATGCAAAGAGGAGATGCCAATAAATAACACCGAACCTTCGAGAACACGAAGAGCGAACAACCAAGAAAGTTCTCGGTGCGTAGGCGAGTACCCTGTCGGATTATATAAGACAGTAACCAAGCAAGGCAGGTCGATCAGTTTATTTTCAAGCGTTGTTCAGTGAACTACTGTAAAGTTACCAAACTCTTAAAATTGTTTTGCGTTTATTACTAGTAAATAAAACTAGCTATTAGTTACAATATCTGTGCGTGTGTTTATTTGACTTTATAGTAATCGAACCCAGGATTGATAATTAAAGAATCATCGAATTCGTCACAATTGGTGTCAGAAGCGGTATTGTTAAATAAATACCAGTGATTTCAAGGATAACAAGGACATGGCTAAGTTGAATGAATTGAAGATTCAGCAACTGAAAAATGAGTTGGAACAACGCGGGCTAAACACTTCAAGAAGTCCGAGCTACAGTCAAGATTACGGGAGGCTATAGAAGCAGAAGGAATCAACGTTGATGACCATGTTTTCCATCTTGTGGAGGAGGCAGCGACGAAAATGGAAGAGAAAAAGGAGCCTCCGAATACAGTGTGGACACAAACGCGTTGTTGGCTGTATTGACTCAGATGTCGAATAGAATGAAAGAACAGAAAACTTGTATAGTATCTCAGCTGGAAGAACAGAAGACACACATGGCATCTCAACTGGAAGAAGAAAATACACGTATTACATCCAAGTTGGAGGCACGTTTTTCCGAAATATCATCACAAAGTTCAGCACAGGTGTTATCGGAGATCTCTGCAAAGCTGGAAGAGCAGGAAGCTAGGATGTCATTGAAGCTAGAGGCACGCATGGATGAGAAAATAATGCAGTTTGAGGAGAAAATCGAGGCCGAGGTAGATGCGTTAAGGGGCCGTATCCAGGAGTTGCAACTGAACCGTCTATCTGCTTCAACGAATACTCCCAAGGTAAAATCCCCGTCGTTTGATGATTCTGTTCCTTTCCAGGTATTTAAGCTACAGTTTGAGAAGACGGCAGCGGTGAATAATTGGGGAACGGAAGACAAAGTTGCTGCAATGTTCGTGGCATTGAAGGGTCCTGCAACCGAAATCTTACAGACGATTCCCGACGGTGAACGCAATAATTATGAAGCATTGATGGGTGCAGTTGAGAGGCGCTATGGTAGCGAACATCGAAAACAGATATACCAAATAGAGTCGCTTTCAGAAGGCTAATGAGACATTGCAGGAATTTGCATCGGATATCGAGAGGTTGGCCCATCTAGCAAATGCAGACGCACCCGTAGAATACACAGAAAGGGTAAAAATGCAAAGCTTTATAAATGGAAGACGTGACGTGGAGACGAAGCGAGCCACATATGCGAATCCCAAGAGATCATTTACTGAGACGGTATCACATGCTCTAACGCAGGAAACAGCCTCGCTATTAAGTAAGCCGGCGTACAAAGCTCACCGCGTGGAGGTAGAATGACCAGACTGGGTAGACACAATTCTGGAAGCGTTGAACGGAGTACAGAAAAAAAGTAATGGTGCCATTAAATGCTTTAAGTGCGGAAAACCAGGTCACATAGCACGTATCCAGTAACCCCAGCAATTCAAGTGGACGAAAACGCAAAGCTGAAGGAGATGAGCAAACCTCCCAACCAAATCAGCCGTTAAACTAAATCGAGCCAGCCGAAAGGGGCGTGGACTGGCTCCCGCAACTGAATGCCCCATAATCTCTGTCTCACAAATCGGAAGGAAAGCTAGTAATGTTACTGTTGCATATGTGGATGGAAAAGAGCACTTACTAACTGTGGATACAGGCACATCACATTCCATAATTCGATCTGGTTTAGTCAACACGGAGGTGAGACCATTGCATGGAGCAAAGTTACGTACGGCCACTGGTGAGGACACCCATGTCCTAGGAGAAGTAACATGTGAAATAGGGAACGTGGCCGTTCTACACAGTTTTATAGTAGCAGATATTGTTGACGAAATCATAGTTGGTGTGGACTTCTTAAGCGAGCAAGGCATCAAGATGGACATGCAAAACAGGATTATGAATTACCAGAACATGGATGTGCCATTAAATTTTTGTTACGAAAACAAATACGCTAGTAAGCGAGTGCTTGTGGAGGAGAGCCAACAAATTCCACCGATGTCGGAGGCAGTCATATGGGCAAAGATTGATGGAGATTATGGGACAAACAAATTGTGGATTGTCGAGGCAGCAAACAAATCAAGGACGAACATATTAGTAGGAAAAACCCTGGCCATGACAAAAAAATATGGACGTGTACCGGTAAGAGTACTTAATGAGTTCAAATCGCCGATTAAACGTTCCAAAGGAGCAATATTGGGACAATGCCAAGAGGTCGAGGTAGTTATCAATTGTGAACAGCTTCAGGAAAATTATTCTACCATCAAGATTAATCTTTCAGATGATATCACGTCGGGGACGGCGAGCCTCGAAAAAGATCATCAGAAAAAGGCAAAGGAACTTCTATCAAAGTACTCCAGCATATTTAAAAAGGATGGTTCCAAACCAGGTCGGACAAAAGTTGTGAAGCATAAAATTGATACTGGTGATGCAAGGCCAATCCGCCAAGCTCCTCGTAGTATTCCATTGTCCAAACGCCAAGTAGTAAGAGAAATTATACAGGAAATGAGTCACAGCGGCGTGATCGAACCATCAGCTAGTCCATGGAGCTCACCGGTAGTACTAGTGAAAAATAAGAATGGAACAATTAGGTTCTGTGTGGATTACCGGAAATTGAACAACGTAACGAAGAAGGACAGTTATCCATTGCCAAGAATCGACGATACTCTGGAATCGTTATCTAGAACGAAATGGTTTTCCACACTGGACTTGAAAAGCGGCTACTGGCAAGTGGAGGTAAGGGATGAAGATAAAGAGAATACGGCCTTCAGCGTTGGAGAAGGGCTTTGCCAATTTACGGTAATGCCCTTCGGGCTATGCAATGCTCCAGCTACTTTTGAGAGACTCATGGACCAGATACTAAAAGGATTGCACTGGAAAACATGTTTGGTGTACCTCGACGACCGAGAAATTTGCATGAGTTACGGAGCTTCCTTGGGCTGTGCACGTATTATCGCTGATTTGTACCGAATTTTGCCAGCGTAGCTAGTAGTCTCCATGACCTTACCAGGAAGAATATGACATTTGAATGGAAGAAGGAACAGGAGGTGGCTTTTCAAACATTGAAGGAACAACTATGCACTGCCCCTATGTTAGCATATCCCATTCCGGGTTCAAAGTTTATTCTCGATACAGATGCGAGTGGTTATGCTATAGGAGGTGTTTTGTCCCAGATTGTTGATGGACAGGAGAAGGTAATTGCATACTATAGCCGAACAATTGGGAAGCCTGAAAGGAACTATTGTGTAACCCGGAGAGAACTGTTGGCATTGGTAGAGTGCGTTAAGCATTTCCACAAGTATCTCCATGGGAAGCGATTCCACGTCAGGACAGACCATGCAGCGTTGAAATGGCTCTTACAGTTCCGTAATCCGGTCAATTGGCACGGTGGATAGAGCGACTGCAAAGTTATGACTTTTCCATAGAGCATCGCAGAGGTAGCACCCACGGAAATGCTGATGCAATGTCACGACGACCATGTAACATGGAATGCAAGCATTGTTCGAAAGCTGAGGCCAAGGAAGACATTATAGATGTGCGGCTCACGACTATAACATCTCCGGACAAATGGAACATGGATCAATTAAGGAGGTGTCAGCACGAAGATCCAGATCTTACACGTGTGATGCAAGGAATCGAACGAAACGAGCGACCATCAAGAGAGATGTCAGCAGAAAGTCCTGTTGCCAAGTCATATTGGGCACAGTGGAATAGTTTGCAATTAGAATCCGGTTGTTTGCATCGAATATGGGAGAGTGAGGATGGTCAATGTGTTCGAAAGCTGATAGTCGTCCCAAGGAAGAAAATCCCTGACGTACTCAATGAATTACATAACGGTCCAAGCGGAGGTCATCTTGGAGTCACCAAGACCTTGGAGAAAGTCAAGCAAAGATTCTATTGGGTTGGTTGCCGTCAATCGGTCGCGGAGTGGATTACCAACTGTGAAGTATGCATCAAAGCGAAAGGACCGAAATCAAGGAGCCATGGCCAAATGAAACAGTATAACTCAGGTGCACTATTTGAGAGGATAGCCATGGATGTAGCTGGTCCATTTCCTGCTAGCAAACTCGGAAACAAATATGTACTGGTAGTTAGGGATTATTTCAGCAAATGGCCAGAAGTGTACCCTATTCCAAATCAAGAGGCAGAAACAATAGCAGAAGTGTTTACTAACAATTGGGTAGCTCGGTTTGGTGCACCGATGGAGATACATTCTGACCAAGGCAGAAATTTCGAATCAGCTGTGTTCCAGGAAATGTGCAAGACATTGGGCATTCGGAAAACTCGAACAACTGCACTACATCCTCAGTCAGATGGCATAGTGGAACGATTCAATAGAACCTTGGAAGAGCACCTGAGGAAAGTAGTGGATAAGTTCCAGAAGGATTGGGATACTCACGTCTCCTTATTCCTAATGGCATATCGCTCCGCAGTACATGAAACAACTGGTCAGACTCCTGCAAAGGTAATTTTCGGGAATGCTCTTCGATTGCCAGCTGACTTGAAGTTTGGGGTAAACGCTGATGCAGGAGTAAATGCTCGGAAATCTATAAGCGTATTGGAAGAAGAAATAAGAGAAATTCACGACCTTGTGAGACAACGGACTAAGATCATGAGCGATAAGATGAAGGCCAGGTACGACAAAGCAATCAATTCGGAAGGTTTTATAGAAGGAGATTTAGTGCTGCTATACAACCCACAGCGTAGCAAAGGTTTGTCGCCAAAACTACAATGTAGCTGGGAAGGCCCATACAAAGTCATAAAACGGATCAACGATGTGGTATATCGCATACAAACTATGGGAAGACCAAGGAATAAGATGAAGGTGGTCCATTTAGAAAGGCTAGCTGCGTTTGTTCGGGCAAGGTGTCTGATCGGGACGATCAGACTTAGGTGGAGGGCAATGTGGCGATTATTCTCAAGCATGTACCATCACTAACTCAATAACACTCCCACCACTAGTTAAATACAACAGAGATAACGTTGGCTACGCTTATGCATGCAAGCATGTACCAAGCAAGAGGAAGAGAAATCACGCGAGTGTTTGCGAATACGATGCAAAGAGGAGATGCCAATAAATAACACCGAACCTTCGAGAACACGAAGAGCGAATAACCAAGAAAGTTCTCGGTGCGTAGACGAGTACCCTGTCGGATTATATAAGACAGTAACCAAGCAAGGCAGGTCGATCAGTTTATTTTCAAGCGTTGTTCAGTGAACTACTGTAAAGTTACCAAACTCTTAAAATTGTTTTGCGTTTATTACTAGTAAATAAAACTAGCTATTAGTTACAATATCTGTGCGTGTGTTTATTTGACTTTATAGTGATCGAACCCAGGATTGATAATTAAGGAATCATCGAATTCGTCACAATACTGTGACTATTCACTATTGAACGCTTGAAAATAAACTGAACAACCTGCAATGCTTGGTCACCGCCTTATATAGTCCAACAGGGTACTTGCCTACGCACCGAGAACTTTCTTGGTTATTCGCTTTTCGTGTTCTGGAAGGGTCGGTGTTATTTATTGGAATCTCCTCTTTGCATCGTATTCGCAAACACTCGCGCCATCTCTCTTCCTCTTCCTAGTTACACGCTTGCATGCATAAGCGTAGCCATCGTTATCTCTGTTGTGGTTTAACTAGTGGTGGGAGTGTTATTGAGTTAGGGATGGTACATGCTTGAGAATAATCGCCACAATACGAAGGTGGACCACAAAAATAATTCCACAGAGGTTTCACTGCTATTGTCGAATTAACTAACTTTTAACCATAGTATATGTATACTAGTAGCGCAACTTACTCCGAATCTGCACACACACACACACCACACAGGGTGCGTTGTATGCAATAAAAAAAACACTCACATTTAAATACTGCAATATTGAATGTGAAGACTTAAAAAACCCAAATTATTGAATATAAAGCAGTTATAACACCTTATCAGTTCCTGCGGAATGTAAATTTCAGTTGAAATTGAAGTTTTTAGTTGTAGTTTTTACTTTAAAGCAACTCTTAACGCGATTTCCTTCATTCCAATCTCTCGGAGTACCTTCATCCACTACCTTCCACTCCGATTCGCAAAAGAAGATACCAAACTAGTAGAGGTAAACAATGATTCCAATTTTGTCATCGTCGAGTAAGCAGCGGGAAAACAGGCACCAATTAGAAACGCACACGCACACGTACGCAACAACAACACATCCCACATCTTAACCAGCAAGCAAATCGTCGTATACAAATATTAAATCAATTTAACATGTATTTTCGCAAAGCTAATAAACTCTATTTATATATTTAACTTTAATACAAATTGCAAGTGTTCGTCCTTTTTAATCGTTTGCCGTCGACATAAAAAGTTTTCTAATTGCCTGAAACCCGCTGCTATTTGTTAGTGTATATCGAAGTATTGTCTTTGTATCGTCCCGTTATTAGGATGTCTGCTGTTTGTGCCGGTTTTAAGATTGGAAAACTACCGAATATTTGGACAGTTACATCAGGAGATTGGCTGACCGCTATGTTCTGTTATCAAGTAGCTGTTTTTTAATAGAATAATTTATTTAATATTATAATCTGGGGTATACATAAAAACATTTGTGTTTGTTGCAAATATATTTGCTGGTTTTGTGGTTTACGTCCATTCTGCAACGTACATAAATTTTTGTCGCATACATAAAGGCAATGTTAACGAGGCTTCAAGCCAATATGAGTCGAGCTGCAAGTGGCAACGAGGAGGGACATTCCGATGCAGATCCAGCTGTCACCGACATTAGCATTGGAACAGATAGCTCTACAGCACAGCCTCAAGAAAATACTTGGAACGATGCGATAGCCTCTTTGGTAGCCAGCATCGCAGCACTCAGCGATAGTGTACGCAAGCTACGAGAAGAAACCAACAAGAGTCAGACTGAGGTCCAACAACTACGGCAGCGAATCGAAATGGATGTTACTAACGCATTAACGTCTGAGGTACAGCCGCCAGCCACACAGTCGCCACAACCAGTAGCAGAGATGCCACTGCCCGTAGTACAGCCGCCAACGTCGTTGCCAAGAAACGCGTTCCAATTTGTGGGGGGTTTAGCAGCTAAGCTCTATCCATTTCCAACCTTCGACGGTAATCCGGAGGATTGGCCGTTATTTTTTGCGAATTTAGCGATACTACGGCAGAGTTCGGCTACAATAACAGGCAAAACCTCATGCGCTTACAAAAGGCACTGCAAGGTAATGCCAAACGGTCAGTCACATCGATGCTCATATATCCTGATGACGTGCCTAAAGTAATGAAGGAGTTGGAATTCAATTTTGGTCGACCTGTCTTATTAATTCGTGCACAGCTTCAAAATCGATACGTCATTTCTCAAATAAAATTACAAATACAAGGTTGCCGGAATGCGTGATCTTTAGTAATAGGATCATGATACGGACCCGTGGCATAGTATATGTCTACTAGTATCGCAACTTACTCCGAATCTGCACACACACACAAACCACACAGGGTGCGTTGTATGCAGTAATAAAACAATCAAATTTAAATACTGCAATATTGAACATGAAGACTTGAAACTCCCAAATTATTGAATATAAAGCAGTTATAACACCTTATCAGTTACTATAGAATGTATATTTCAGTTTAAATTGAAGTTTTTAGTTGCAGTTTTTACTTTAAAACAACTCTGAACTTGATTTCCTTCATTACACTCTCTCGGAGTACCTTCATCCACTACCTTCCAATCCGATTCGCAAAAGAAGATGCCAAACTAGTAGAGGTAAACCATGATTAAATAATTTATATGGTTGTCGTAGATGACATAGCGTCTTCTTCTTCCTCATCCGCACCTTATGTCAAACTATCATATCTTTGTTTTTTGTTTACATTTCTTGGAAAACCTATTGAGTTCGCTTCGTGTTTTATTTATTTTTAATAAAAATTCGGTGTGAATTCATATTTAACGAGTGCTTTGTGATAACATTTTAAGAAATTTTGTGATTTATATGTGTGTTATAGGTGGAAAGCTTAGAAAATAGGCGGATCGTTATTGCGCGTTCCCTCTCACATGTGCATTTTGACATTAGGGCAATACGTTGCCAAACGGTAATTACGTGTTTTTGGCCGCTTGGGACAACCATTTATAATTGAATCATGCGGGTAAACAATGCCATAGTATATGTCTACCATAGTATATGTCTACTAGTAGCGCAACTTACTCCGAATCTGCACACACACACAAACCACACAGGGTGTGTTGTATGCAGTAATAAAACAATCAAATTTAAATACTGTAATATTGAGCATGAAGACTTGAAACTCCCAAATTATTGAATATAAAGCAGTTATAACACGTTATCAGTTACTATAGAATGTATATTTGAGTTTACATTGAAGTTTTTAGTTGCAGTTTTTACTTTAAAACAACTCTGAACGCGATTTCCTTCATTACACTCTCTCGGAGTAAATTCATCCACTGCCTTCCACTCCGATTCGCAAAAGAAGATGCCAAACTAGTACGGGTAAACAATGCTTTTAAATATGTGCCGCACTTGATAATTTATTTTTCTCGAATCTAGCTGGATTGCTGAAAAATTCTGGCAACACTGGTGACAACACAAAATCACAGGAACATAAAAATTTGACAATTTTATATATATTTCGTTCCACAACAAATTATAATACAAGTTTGGATAATTATAAAGACATAAGCGAACAGTGGGACAGGCGTAATTTTTATATAGGTTATTTATTGCAATTTAATTACTTGTAAAATTAATAAAACCCTTTTAATATGAATATCTCTAAAAGCATATTGGAGATTAGTATATTAAAGGGAAGCAATTTCAAAAGAATTGGTAGGTCTTACTTTATTTATTTGTCAGAAATCTCAATATATTATTACATGTTATTTAGTCGGGTTTTCCACTAAGCCTAATTTGAAGGAAGTAACAGCAACGCAACATAAACCGAATCACCAAAACGTATCTAGTGGCGTAGAAGGGCGAAA